>JAAKBH010000207.1:0-115000 GCA_019776075.1 Amaranthus palmeri | reverse complement strand
ATAAGAATTGCAAAAGAAGAAAAAGAAAGAGCTGGAATTTGAGAAAGCTAGTGTATTAGTCGTGTGGAGGCCGCCCAATTAAGAAGTTGCAACAATTGCTACCTCATCATCATCCTCGTCATACCCGGTGTATATCACTCATGTAAACTGTGATTAGGGTTTGAAGAGGGATGAAAGATGACTAACCAAACTAATAAGAAGAATGCAGCCAAAGAGTCATTCTACTCGAGAAAGACCTGTAAAGGAAAGTAAAGCAAGACTGAACAAGATAAAAATAAGGCTAATTGCATGACCAAAGAAATATAAAAGCAATCATAAAATCTATAACAATAAACAAGGCATTGGTGAAATAAGTGTCGGTGTAGATGACTATCCAAGGTTTAAGACACTAATATGACGTTTGCAACTAGTTTTATGACTTTATCTTAGGCCTAGTGTGACTTCTCTATCCATCAACGTGATGCTTTTCACCCTTCTCAAAGGCGCGTCGATGGGCTTCCTTTCCACATGTCCAAACCATTCTATCTATTTTCACTCATCTTTAGTAGATTGGGCAACCTGTAGCCTTTTTCTCATAACCCTTTATCCATCCTAGTGTGTCCACACATCCATCTTAACATTCACATCTTTGCTACATCCATTTTATGCTCATGTTTTTTAACTAGCCAACATTCTGCCCCATATAACAATGTGGGTTGAACTACCACTCATTTTAATTCGTAAGTAGTATATTTTACATTATTTAACCCATTTTAAGTCATAAGTAGTATATTTAAAAGATACATAATCACATACAAAAGTATTCACAAATTAATTTACTTAATTACCAACCAAGATTAATTTAGATAACTCTGGGTCCATGTACTACTCATCACACTCGATCCCCCATAATCCAACTACACTAAAACCATATAACTAATTGCATAATTTCCTTTATATTACTAATCCACAATCAAACTCAAATTCTAAACCAAAAAAATTCAACTTATAATCCCAACAGATGACTCACAAACCTCAAATTAGAATAGGATATTAATATAGGATTATCAACTCTGTGTGTGCAAATAATTTATATTGTCTGACCTAGAGTTGAGAAGGCTGACTAACACGATTAAGAATACTTATTCGGGTAGGAAAAAAAGAAAGGGACATCGTCAAGTTAGTAAACTGTAATTTGAATTTATTAAAATTAAGAATGGTTTGGACAATTAATTATTTAAAAATTCTATATGGTAGCAACATGTTTTTAAGAAACGCAAGTGGTAGCTTTTCTTTAAACTTTTCTACACAGTAGCAACATGTTTTTGCATTTATCAATTGAAGTAGCTTTATTGCTCTAATTTTTATAGACATCCGTTGAGTCTTCAGGAATTACCTTTTTAACCTTACTAAGGGTTCATCTTCTCCAACTTGAAATCTACCATTGTTAGGCCCTCATTCGCCATTGTTAGTCTTTATCTTAAGCATGTAAATCTTAACACCACAAAATCACTATACACTCCTAACAAAAACCAAGCCCACCACACAAATCTACACCTAATGAGCAAAACATAGGTATTTGTATTTTGAGAAATGAAAGTCAATCAAGATGATTGAAAAAATTTACTTCTTTTTGTTCTTCTTTGGCAAGGTTTTCTTTTTAAGAGGCAACCTATCTTGAAACGAAACACTAACACGACTGCCTACAAAGAAACTTGATTCCAAATATCCAAGAGGCAACCCATCTGTTGCACAATTTGACTCCCAATCATACCGCTCGAATCTTAGAGCATCAAGATCTAAAAAAATGCTTCGCTAATCCCTAGAATAAACAAGAGGGCAAACTTGTACGTAAAACCTGATAAATTCAGGTTGGCATATACTAAACAATCTAACACATGAATCTTCCTTTACATACTCCTTTATCACCCACAAATTGGCATGTTTGAGTAAAGGTCCTTGACTCCTTGTCATGGTTTAAAAACGCGGTCGCGGGTCGCGGGATCGGATAAAATTCGTTTATCGCGGAACGGATCGCGATATAGTTTTATATGAGATGATTATTAATATTTAATATAAGTATATATCATTTTAAATAAGATATTAAAATATTAATTATACTAATTAATACAATTCAACCTTTAGCATTATGTAAATATTATAATTAATAAAATTTTGCTTACTATTATCCCTATATAAATAAATAAATATACTACTACTAAAAATTTATTAATTTTTAAAAAATATATCATAAATAATATAACAAAATAATAAAATCACAAATATTTTAGAAGAAAACAACCAACCTTTAATTACTAATTAGTATAGCTGTACTCCCTTAGTAAAAGTATATTCAAAAAAATAAAGTAAAATGAGATAATGGATGATAGCTAGCAAGTAGCAGGCTAGCAGCCACCCTATAGGCTACAACGTACTTCACTACTTTGTCATCACATTTTTTAAACCTATTTTATTCACTTTTAAAATTGTATATTCTATCAAATTTCTATCCAGACTTCATCTTCTCGAGCAATCACTGCTTCAAGCTCAGCTGCACCTTCTCCCATGGCGGTTTACTTCAATCTCGCTGCCAAGAAGATGAAATTCGCCCGTATTAAACGAGATACACCGTTCTAAAACGGTAATATCGGTCGATTCGCGTCTTGGTGCGCCGTTTTCTTACACAGCGTTACAAATCGCGAGATCTTGGAACGGTGAACTGAAAATCCGTGTTAACTCGCCCGTTCCGAGTTGACTCGGCCGAGTTTTGATACCATGCTCCTTGTACCTCATTAGTAGGCAATGGAGCAATACCAGCAAGATCAATTGTATGATAGTTAACCATCAAACACAAACAATTGACCCAAAACAAGGATTAAACCACTCTGAAATGTATCACAATAAATACTCCTTCCTATTCACCACAAGTGTCTCATTCACTTTTTAGACACTATTCATCTCTTACTCTTAATTTGTATTTTATTATTAATCTATAACTTAAAACATTGTCAAGTGGGATCTTATTTGATTCGTTTCAATACAAGGATTATTTATATCAACTTTCCATACTTTTTAATTATGAATAATTAAAGATATTAAAGATTGAATAAGTGCATTGGTTAGAGTGTATAAAGCAAATGGGATACTTGTGGTGAATAGGAGGAAGTATTAATTGGATACTTCATAAGTGAGAACTTTTCAGTCTTTATTAGATTGTATGATGTATGATTGATAATCCAAATTTTGGTCATTTAATACTTAATTAATACACTTTTGCCTCTTGGTAAAATATCTCGTCATTTTATAACGAAATCCGAATAAAACCTCATCTTTCGGATCTTTAATTGGAATATTGGGGAGTTTACAATGGGATTTAGTAAGGGGATTGAATAAGAAAAATTCAGATTTAGAGAAATTGGAGATGCTAGTGATGCCATTATAGGAACTTTTAACTATTGTTTGTTGGCAATCTAAAGGGTGATTGAGCTCCAAGAAAGATAGATAAGTTCATGGAAGAGAAGTTCAAAGAGTGAGGAAGATAAGTTACTGAAGTTTGATATCTTTCGTGATATTGAAAAAAATGGATACTTAACGGCTACTTAAACGTTTTTTGCTTATTAATGTTACTGAAAAGCATAACATGACATGTTTGATGCTACGCTGTGGAAAATATATAAAAAAAGCTAATACTTGCATTTCTTAAAAAGACGTTGCTACCATATAGATTATAGAATATCCCAAATTTTTTTTAAGGAGCCTATAGACTCAAAATAAGATTAGTAAAATAAGAGAATAGTAAAATAGAGTAACAATAGAGACGAAGAACCATGATCAATTGAATAAACTAAGATGGGATTTCTTCTTCACCATCAACTTTCAAATTTGAGTTTCGTCTTTAGGGTTAGAAATTAAGTTTTGGCTTTCTTCAATTAGGGATTGATTATAAAAGTTGGAGGACATGGGAGGGACAAATTATGGAGGTGAATTGAAGAAATAATAGATATATCTTGTTGTATGATTGTTTGATAGTAAGGAGCAAGATGACATGGGAGTGGTGTTTGGTGGTGGGCTGATGGCAAACAAATGCTGGTAGAAGTTAAGATGGGATGGAAGCAAGCGCGTTCAACATCAGTGGTAGCAGTATTTGTGGGGGTGGGTGGTGGGGCTCAGCATGAGGGTGTTCGCTTGATTTATTGGCATGGGCAGTGAATTTTGGGGGAGGTGAGTTAGGTTTTCCATTGTTTTCTAAAGTAGAGAAGATGATTGGAAAAGGTATGGAAAAATAGAATTGAAAGTTTTTTTTACAGATTACTCAAAAGAAAGGGTTGAAAAATGTGAAATCATAAGCTTATATGGTAAGAAAAGGGAATGGTAGTCCACCCTATATTTCAATTGTTATCATCATTAATTATGTATAATTACTCTTCTTATGATTAAACAAGAGATACATGGAAATGCATAAATTGAGAATTGACCTAATTTTTTTAAATGAGTACAACTATCAATTGGTTATTCAACCTAGCCTCAAATTTGTTTTTAAATGTTTGTTATATATCTAAATGTACATTTATTTACTTGAATATTTTTCATAAATATGAAAAAGAAACTTTTATAAATTATTCAAGGACTATTAGACGATTATAAAAATATGCATTTATAAACTTTAATAGTTTAAATACTAAATAAGTTTTTTGAATTGGTTACGTAAATGGAGACTTCAATATTAAAATCAATTTACTAATCTTAGTTCAAAACAAAATTAAGGTGCTTAAATTTGCGTTTATTACGCTTGCCTCCTTCTAGACTAATTCTTTACAAGCTCATAAATACACTTTTCTCCCCTTTTGTGTCCAACTTTTTGTAAAAGTTCTTATGCACTAAGCTTTTTGCCTCCGCCACCGTCACTACCATCTTTGTCTTAGGTCTGGCTTCTTTATATCCATCTCTCTTAATTAGTCGATCTTCCTCATTCGTGCAACCCATGAGCTCTTTAAATCTTTATGGTGCTCGTCGAAACCCCAAGAGTCTTTTTCGCAACATGTCTAATGTTTGTAGCCATGCTTTCCCACATTTGAATAACATCTTCCACCTGCTTTGGGAAGCCTACCAAATTAAAACATTTACTTCTACCTATAAATACATATAATTACGCCTTCTTTTTTTTTCAGTACAACATAAACATATAGCTGATCTCAAATCATACATTCATACTTCAATCCATACAGTTAATCTTAAATCTTATAAAAGTGACATATTTGATTACAAATCCTAGCCTTTTCATGTGAATTGAAAACGTTTGGCTATCAATATAAAAGTATAAACCAAAGGGTGACAATGTAAAATTTATTTACAAAAAAAGTATGAAGGGATAAGTAAGGATTGGGTAACTTAAGGTGGATTTTTAAAAGAAAATTTGATATCAGATCACGACAACGATAAATTATCCAAAGCAAGTAAGTTTGTCCAAATAGGAGTAGCGCAACCCATCTTGTTATATTATAAATTATTCCCATTGGAATCTAGATATAGAACAAAATCATTTGCAATTATATGTAGGTTTATTAAAATTGTGATTCCACTTTGAATTATAAGGGATTTTTGGTCGTTATAATAGAATTAGAGAATCATATTATTCTACAAATTTTATACGATCAAAAATAAATCTCAAATGTATTCTAGGTTTGATCCATTTCTATGTAAGATAATCCCAAAAGAATTTTAAATTTAGTTATTTACCATTTATACATGCTATGATTAGTGTGTCGCATATATATTGCTCCATTTATAATGCTGTTCTATTAAAATAAAAAATAAAATTATTTATATTTAATTAACTTCTAGTTTATAAAATCAACGTTCGAACATAGGTTTAGTAAGTTTAGCATACACAATCAAAAGTTTAATTATACTGAAGGAACAATTGTTTTAGTTAGGCTGCACTTTGCCCAATCTGTTGTTCATGGGTTGTAATTTTAACAACTTCACCTTTAGAATTTTGATTTCTTTTGCAAGTTTTATCTTATAGGTTCCAAATACAATTGAATTTGCTGACTGGATCGGCAGAACAAAGCAGAGATGATCCGTGTTACTGGGTGAGACTACTTTCTGAGTTCTGGGTTTACACTACTCTGGTTTGAACATTGAAGTTGACTTCTGTTGAAGTGCATTGATAAAAGTTATGCTGGAACTAGATTGGAAATTCTTTTCAATAAGAAGTTAACTGTACACTTTTTATCAATAATTCCTCAAAAAAGTTATTTTTATCAAAGTTGATTCTTAAAAAGTCTTCCTTGCAAAGTATTTTGAAAGAGAAGGATTATTATAATAGGTAGTTTCTATAAACCATATGCTTTGTAGTGAAAGAATATTGTAAGAATTGGCCTACCTTGTATACTTTTTTTGTCTGACATATCTTGTTTATATTTAAATTATCAGGACCAGTAAGAGACCAGTCCCATTGGAGCATTGCTTATTTTACTCGGGAGAACTATACAGAATTTGTGAGAATGAAATGTTTTTAACTCAGGGTCTAAAAGCTGCCAAAGATGCATACAATAGAAAGAATTCAATACAGCTCGAAGTGGCTCCTCAATGCATTCAGGGTTTTCTGCGGGTCCTGGTAAAGCTAATGCTCAGAATCGTGAAAATCCTAACCGTGGGAAACAAAAGCATTCTGGGTCCAGCACTTCTGGAAATTTCAGTGGGACAGGTTCAGGGAACTCTGCTTATGGAAACCAGAACTTTGGCATGAGAAGACCAGATGCTTCTTTGTGGTTGCAACTTGTCAACAAGCTCTCAAAACAATCACTTTTACCAGTAAGTGGTACCGTTACTTGATCAAACGAATCATGATAGTCGCATTTTATTAAACATGTTCCTTTTTTTGATGCATGTCTTTTACTATGTTGCGAATTTCAATTCTTAGTATGTTGAATTGAGAGTAAATTTCTTCTATTACTTTGGAGAAGGTGGTGTTTTGTGTTTTTTTTGTTTTGTTTTGTTTTTTTTTTTTTTTTTTTTTTTTTTTTGTTTTGTTTTATATATATTTTTATTTTAGGGGGGGGGGGGGGGGGAGGTCAAAGATTAGAATAGTCTGTTAGCATGTTGCTGACATTTTTGATTTATATATTATCTAATTTATGTTCGTACTTGTCTTTTGTCATAATAGGTAATTATATTTTGCTTTTCAAAGAATCGTTGTGATAGATCAGCTGATAGTATGACAAGTATTGACCTTACTAGTAGTCAAGAAAAGAGCGAAATCGTGTATTCTGCGACAAAGCATTTTCACGGCTGAAGGGATCTGACCGAAATCTACCTCAGGTTCTTAAGCTTTACGTTTGTCATATCTATTTGTGGGTTACATTTTCACTATTTATGAGTGATCTATTTATTCCCAGATTCTCAGAGTTCAAGGTCTTCTTCATAGAGGGATTGGTGTTCATCATGCTGGGCTTCTACCTATTGTGAAAGAAGTTATAGAAATGCTTTTCTGCCGTGGTGTAATTAAGGTAAGTTGTTTTCATGGAAGGTTGTTTTGTGGCAAGATCCTGGATGTCTTTTATTGGGTGTTAAATTATGTTCGTCAATATTTCAGATTCTGTTTTCAACTGAGACATTTGCTATGGGTGTCAATGCTCCTGCAAGAACGGTTAGTCACTTTGTTGAACCTATTAGCAATCTTAGAATCAGTATCATGCATTTTGAAGTGTTTCTCTTTATTTCTTACTTTTTGGTATCCTCCGATCATTGCACACTATTGTTTTGTTAGTATCTTTTTTCTCCCACAATATCCCTTTGCCGAAGAGGTTCCAATTCTTGCAATGGGAAGGATTTTTTTTTAGTATCTACTGTTCATAATATTTTGATTTTTGCTCACCAGTCATTCTTAGCCTTTCTCTTGTAACTTTTTGCCTTGCTCTCTCTCTCTCTCTCTCTCTCTCTCTCTTTTTTGTGCATTAGTGGGTCATTTTAGGGAGGACTGAATGATATGCCTCTTCAACTGGTATCAACCAAGGTTTTTGCTCTGCTTAGGTTGAAAATGTGGCTGCTACTGTTCTCTTTTTTAACTGGTTTTGCTAATGTGGACTGCTTGCTACTTCAAATCACATTTATGAGTCCTTTATCACTATCTATTTCAGGTTGTTTTTGATACTCTCAGAAAGTTTGATGGGAAGGAATACCGGCAGGTAATTCCAGGAGAATATACACAAATGGCTGGTCGTGCTGGCAGAAGAGGTCTTGATAAATTTGGAACAGTTATTATAATGTGTCGTGATGAAATTTTGGAAGAAAAGGATCTTAGACATGTCATTGTTGGTCATCCCACAAAACTTGAATCTCAGTTCCGATTAACTTATATTATGATATTGCATCTACTTCGCGTTGAGGAATTAAAGGTAGGTCCTTTGAAGTTTTAATAAATGTATACCTTCACAATTAAATAAGAAATCATGTGTACAGGATTTGGCCCAATTTATTTGGCAAACTACAAATTAGTGACTATACAACTTTTCGTAACGCCATTAAGTAGCTTCCACATAGGGTGGGGTTTGGGGGATCAGATATACACAACCTTATCCTTTGAGTGTTGACACTAACAAAGAGGTTTTTTCTGATTGACCCTTGGTAGCAAACATCATGTGTAACTTCACATAAATAAGAAATGGACATGATTTAATGAGCTATTTTACTATAGTCCATTTAATCTCAAACCAAATAACTATAAATCTTTGGCCCCATCAAGAAGAGTGTATATTTAATTTTACACATTTCTATGATCTTGTAGAAGAGTGTATAATTTTTGAATTCAAGCGGCCTAGTTTCATTATTATATCAACCAAAATGATAATTACTATAGCATCTCCATACAAGCCCAAATTTTGAAAGGCATCCAACATCACATTATGTTATCCCTTGAAATTAAGTTCACTTTTGTTGATTGACAACATAATTTCTTGGTGTAATGAGATCTATATAGTCATCTTTTTGTAAACTTTCTTTCTTGAACTTGGTTGACGAAATCTAGTTCTTTGGAGAGAAACAAGGTGTGTTAGTATTTAGCTTTAGCCATCATAGATTTTTGTTTTTTCACTGTGTAATCATGTGTTCTGTTGGTATTGTGAATCCATATTATCTGTTTATAACTGCAGGTAGAAGATATGTTAAAGAGAAGCTTTGCAGAATTTCATTCCCAGAAGAAACTTCCCGAAAAGCAGCAACTTTTGATGGTCAAGCTTGCTCAGCCCACAAAAACAATTGAGTATGTTTCTATCGATAAGATGCTTAATTTTCCTTAAAGACTAAACTTTTGTTACAACATGCATTTACTTCAACCCACATGGCCTAAGCTAGTTTGGAGGTACCATTTTCTACTGAATCTCCTTTCTGTGAGGCCTTTGTTTGGTTTCAGCAGGTAGGCCTATTCGAAAAAACCCGACCCACTGACTAGCCGACCCACATCTTAATTGACGGGTCATAAAAGAGAAAAAATGAATTACGGGTCGAGTACCCGGCTTGTCTTAAACCGGGTCGGGTCATGGACCGAAAAATATTTTAAAGTGGGTACCCGTTGACCCGCTTATTATAAAGGAGTTCTTTTAAAAAAGGTTTTCTGTGTGCATTATTAAAATTGTAAAACATCAATTCTTTTTCTAATTCTTATTCTGAGTGCCTTTTCAAAACTATTGCTCTTATTCCCATTCTGAATTGTTAATCTCTCACGCAAACACTCACAAATTATATAACTTTCAAAAACTCTGTTTTTTGTATCTTGGGCATTCAAGGTAAACAGCTCGAACTACCTGCTAATAGCAGCTCAAAACTCCCTTTTAATTTTTAATCTTCCTTTGCATCTCCTTTTATGATTTTTTAGTTTCTCTTCAAATTAATGTGAATCCTCATTAGCTAATTGGGTTTACTAATCTTTCAAAAAAAGATTATTTCTTTTTCCACAAAATCTATTTTTTTCTTCATTATATTTATTGTTATTATTATTTGCAGTTGTTTGATGTTTCAAATTGAAAGATACATGATGGATTTCAATTTAAGATCTCCTTAATTTCATGTTTTGAAACCGTACATGCACAAGTTTTTTTTTCTTTTTTTTTTTTTAATTTGCATAATTTCATGTTTCTTTTTGTTTTATAATTGAATGCCTAAAATTTAAAATACGAATTAATCCAAAAAAAAGCTGTTGCCATTAAAAAAAACTGCCTAAAAACCATTCCATAAAAATCATTTAAAAGCTGCCTCAAATCAAAAACCGGGTACCCGTGTCCTAACTTGTTAAAATAGGTACCCGACGAACCAGGTACCCGAAAAGCCGGGTACCCAGATATGCACACCCCTATCAGCAGGTAATAAGATATACGATAATCATAATGATGTACTTGACATGTTTATATCTTTTTCTATGATGAAACATATACTCTAGCATGCATCCGAAAGCTTTGTGCTAGCATTTGGACATGAAAAGGGGGTATACTAGCTATAGTTATTGTGTTGTGACATGTTTAGAAATATGATGTATGGACTACGGAGAATATGTCCTTTTCTTCTCTCTTCTCCTGCTTCTATCTCTTACCTCAGGAAGAAAATTTATGATCTAAATGGTTGCTTCTTGTAGATGCATAAAAGGTGAACCATCCATTGAGGAATATTATGAGATGTATGCAGAGGCTGAGGGGTATTTGAACCAGATAACAGAGGGGGTCATGCAGACTCACACGGCACAGCAATTTCTTGTACCTGGAAGAGTGGTAATTGTTAAATCTCAAACGGTGAGTGGCTTCCTAGCAAAATGTATTGGACCTGTATCAAAGACCATGATGAATGGTCTGCTGAAATTTCAATTTTCAAGTCTGCAACATTATGAAATCTGTTTTCTTTCACAATATGTGAAACTGCTTTCTTATTTCTCTTCCACAGACACAGGACCATTTACTTGGGGTGGTGGTGAAAGCACCTTCAGCCGCCATGAAAAAGTATTTGGTTTTAGTGCTTAAACCTGATTTGCCTCCAACAATGCAAAGTGGGGCTATTATTGACAAAGGGAGTAGCAATTCTGGAGAAGGTTTTTTTGTGTTGCCCAAGGGAAAACGTGGTTTAGATGATGAATATTACTCTTCTGTCACTACTCGCAAGGGATCAGGTGTAATCAATATAAAATTACCTTACCAGGGTGTGGCTGCAGGTATGAGTTATGAGGTTAGAGAAGTGGAGAGCAAAGAGTTCCTTTGCATATGCAATTGCAAAATAAAGATTGACCAAGTTCGCCTTCTTGAAGACGTTAGTTCTGCTGCTTATTCAAAAACTGTTCAGCAGCTTTCTGAACTGAAATCTAGTGGGAGTAAATATCCTCCAGCATTGGATCCTCTGAAGGGTATGGTCTTATTATCATTTTCCATTATGTAGTAATATAAGATAAATGAATTATCAAAAATTACCTATTAAAATACACTTTATTTCAAAAACTACCTTATGTAGTATAAAAATACATTTCTTTGTGAAGAGTACCATATAACATTTTCCATCCATTTGACCATTACAGTGAGGGTTGCAAAACCAAAGATACTTGGCAAAAAAATTTTCCCTCCTTCCCTTTGTCTTTAATTTGATTTTGTTTTGTTTGTTTTTGTTCAAAGGAAAAATGGTTTTTCTACTTCTACTCTACCTTCTTCAACATTTGTATCTTTGCTTTCTTTATCCCTCTCAAAAATGCGGATGAACCAGCCTTATAAAATGGAGGTAAGTGATGGTTCATAGGTTTTAAAAATAAAAACCACAGTGAAAGACATCATATAAGGTGGCGGAGAAGGAAGGTTTTTAAATGTAGGTGAGGACCTGAAGAAAATGATGGAAGAGTTGGATTCAATAGAATTATACACTGTTTTTATTTGCCCAACTTTATTAGAATTAAGTTAAGAACCAGCAACTCTTTGTACAGGGAAAACCTACGAGAGTTTGAAGATTATGCAGTGCCTTTCTTTGAATCATTTAATTTGCTACAAATTCGACCCTAAGTTTAGTGTGCATTCTTGGATCTTACATGACTTACTTTGACATCAAACACGCCTTTGTATGAAGTGAAAGAAGCTAATACGAAAAAGCAAATGCGTCATTTTTTGACAATGGCTTCCAAAAAAAATCATCACTCTTGAAGATGGTGTGGCAAGGAAAGTCTTAGAGGATATAGATCACAATTAAAAGAATTTGAAACTCCATTATATCACCATTTTTAAATGCCCACAGGTATATTCCACTAGGATACTGATATTTCATTCCAAAAAAATTAATCGCTTAACATTTCAGTCTCAAACATTAGCTTGGTTGTACTTGAATACACGAATCTTGAAATTTGGGCCTTTTTTTAGTTAGTGGTTAATTTCTCGTTTTACCATCTGGCTATCTGTTTTCATTGATTTGGAGAGCTTTCTTGAACCTTATATTTGATTCCTTTTAGATATAAACTACCCTTTCAGATTATCCTCTCCCCCTATATTTTCCATAAGACAATATGTTAGTCAACTCTCACTTTGATAATCAAATGGATGGAAAACGTTTGTTGGTACTCTTTTGCAAAGATATAAGTTAGTATTTGATATAAAATTTTTAAAGTAGCTGTGAATATAGACACTCAAAGGAAGAGAAGAGAATGGAACATCAAGAGATTGAACAGAACAAACACATAAAGCTGCAAAAGCAAGAACACAAGTGTACTAATGGTACCTTAAGCTACCCTTCTCCAAAATCAAAGATTTATATTTCCTTATGATGATAATTCAATAATTATATTAAGAAATTTCTCACTCAAGCACTCTCTAGTTTTAGATTTAAAATTTTTAAAGTAGCTGCGAATATAGACACTCAAAGGAAGAGAAGATAATGGAACATCAAGAGATTGAACACAACAAACACAAGTGTACTAATGGTTCCTTAAGCTACCCTTCCCCAAAATCAGAGATTAATATTTCCTTACATTGATTCAGCAATTACATTAAGAAATTTCTCACTCAAACTACTCTCTAGATTTTGCATGAACTCCTACATTGTTGTGAACATATATTACATATAATAGTAAATATTTATTCATTTTTAATTTTAAAAATACTATTTTATAAGTTATGTATACCGTTATTGATATCATTTTTATATTTACTAAGTAAGCATAACAAACTATGTTAAAAATAAATTCTAACAATAATAAATTATTGTGAACATATATTACAATATTACATTAAATGAAATATTTAAATAAAAATAACATTTATATACAAAAAGATAATTTAATTAATAATACAAATATAAAATTAAAAATAGCTTGACTTGTATGAGACTATTTGAATGATTAGATGAATCCATGTAATTAGCTCAATTATCTTATAGATCACTATAAGAATGTAATTCACACTTGAAATTTATGAATAAAAAAACATTTAAAAGAATTTTGTCTATGTAAATAAATAAATAATAAAAAATTAGAGTATAAAATTATCTTCTCCTACTACCTCTACTATACTATGGTCTTCGCCTTCCTTTCTACTTTCTAGAGGCCACCAGAGCCCAATCAAGAATACAAGAACCACCGCCCAACGAAGACAACCACTGTCAACTAGCGCCACATCTACTACCTTAGAAATGTTACTTGCACTCTTCTACACTTTGTCTAAACTTAGAGACCCTCTTTATTGGCTCAAAAGGTCAAACAAGTCTTACATTGGAATCCCCGAAGAGATTCGCTCAGGCTTACATAGAAAACACGTCTGTGACTGGTGTGCTCGATTGAGCCACCCACTGTTTCTTCCCCATTGATCAGTTGAGTACACTGTTTCTCACGTTTTCCTTCTTCTCTCATGCTTCCTTGCTTCCTCATCTATGCCTTCTTCAATGCAGGCTAATGATTGCCTCACTAGGTGTTCAAAACACATCCTTGTTCTTAACAGTGTTTTTTGACAATATGTGTATTTCAAAGTAGTTTTTAACAGTTCCACTTGAAAAGTTAAAATACCTGCATTTGTTAATCCTATGTTTAACAGTCATTTGGAGATTTGGATATTGAATCTGCAATTCTGCATCCCCTCAGGCATACACACGATAAGGAACATAAAATTTGATAAGAGCAATGAAACAAGAGTAATGCAATTATGAGAATGACATACATTACTCTTTTGATTCCTATTCAGATTTGAAGCTGAAGGATGTGAACCTTGTTGAAGCTTATTATAAATGGAATGGGTTATTGCAAAAAATGGCGGTAAACAAGTGCCATGGATGTATAAAGTTGGACGACCATATGAAGTTAGTTAAGGAGATTTTCAAGCACAGAGAGGAAGTCAATGATTTGAAGTATCAGATGTCAGATAAAGCACTTCAACAGATGCCTGATTTTCAGGGGCGGGTATGGATTCTTATCTGTATAATGTTTTGATTTATTGCGATTAAGTCACTCGCTTATCAAAGTCTTGTTTTTTTGTGTCCACAGATAGATGTTCTTAAGGAAATTGGGTGTATAGATGATGACCTTGTAGTTCAGATGAAAGGCCGTGTTGCTTGTGAGATGAACTCGGGAGAGGAGCTTATATGCACCGAGTGTTTGTTTGAGAACCAGTTAGAGGACCTGGAACCAGAAGAAGCAGTTGCTCTAATGTCTGCATTTGTTTTTCAGCAGAAGAACACCTCAGTTCCTTCTTTAACTCCCAAGCTATCTGCTGCCGTGCAGAGGTTAGCAACTTCTGCACATAGTTATTGCCCTTGTATGCTTCCATGTTGTATCTGGCATGTATTAAAATCTTGCATAGTTCCCGAAATTTGGTGTTGGAGGGGGCGTTCTCGCCTCTCGGATGGTTAGCAGGATCACATGTGTTATAAATGAGGGTTGTTTAAAGAGAGGAGAGAGAGAGAGAGAGAGAGAGAGAGAGAGAGAGAGAGAGAGAGAGCGAGAGAGAGAGAGAGAGAGAGAAGGGGGGGGGGGGGGGGGGGAACGGTTAAAGTTTTTAATCTTCTTTTGATCCCATTTGTCAGAGTGTTTTTGGTCTTGTGTCGGTCTCAGGTTGCTGGTTCTTTTTTTTTTTTTTTTTTTCTCTAATTCTTATGACCATCTAATAAATTCTTGACATTGCTATTTGGGTATGGTTAGTTTTGGTTTTTGCCAACAGACAACATATCACATTGTTTAAGATTTGGGCTGGGTAGTTCAGATGAGATACATGCCAATTATGCCAAATCATGGTACCTTTTGATGGTCTTGGCAACGAAGTTATTGTATTTTCGTATTATCTTAGGATGTCCTTGCATAATTTTTAGCTTTAATCTTTGTGCAGATTATATGCTACAGCTATTAGGTTGGGGGAGTTACAGGCGGACTTTCAACTCCCAATAAGCCCGGAGGAGTATGCTTGCGAAAATCTGAAGTTTGGTCTCGTTGAAGTAGTTTATGAATGGGCAAAGGTAATAAAATTTTCTACTGATGGTGCCCATATGAAATCCTTTTCTCTTGAGAATTGCTTGGAAAATGCTTCATTACATGTTTCCTTTGAAAACTAAACTTTAAAAGCATCTTTGTACAGGGTACAGAATTTTCTGACATTTGTGAGCTAACTGATGTTCCCGAAGGCCTGATAGTGAGGACTATTGTCCGACTTGATGAAACATGTCGAGAATTCAGAAGTGCTGCTGCTATTATGGGAAATTCTGCTCTGCACAAGAAAATGGAAGCGGCCTCCAATGCCATAAAGCGGGATATTGTGTTTGCAGCTAGCTTGTACATCACAGGAGTTTAACAGTGACCTAGGGTTTCCAATCTCAGATGCAGTTATGCCTGGCTGACCACAATCAACAGCTAAGGAACCATTTTTTCAGGTCACAACAAGTCTCAAGTCAAGATGCAGTTGTGATGCATGCTATGATGTGACCAGAGATTTAATTTCATGACTGTGTGGTCTCATAACAATATGGACAGGTATTGACAGAAGTTCTCGTGTACATCGACAAAATTAGTAATAGATTCATTCTTGTATATCATATCACAGATGAATGAATGATATATGGAAAAATAACCATCACAGTGAATCTGTAAAATTTTGTCATGTAATGCAAATTAGGATGAAATCAGGTCGTGTTAGTTTTACTTTTGACAATTGAAGGTGGATTTTCAAATATACATTTACAACATTCAACGAGGACTCCTACCAGCAGTAACTGTAATACATAGAAAACACCTCGTCCTTAAGTGATGAATGAACCTTGCTCCTGTTTAGCTATCCATTAACACCACATTGGATAAACATACTCTTCATTCTCTATATATCATCGTCATCATACCCAGTGTATTTCGCTCATAGACAGACTATGGTCAGGGTCTGGGGAGGGAAGATAGACGGCAACTCATACCCATTAGGAGAGTGTGGTTGGGTACAAATTCAATTTTGGTCTTTAGTGAATAATAATAATAATAATAATAATAATAATAATAATAATAATAATAATGCTAATATAATAATGTTAACGGCAGATGGGATCTTTTTCAATGCATCCATCGTTGCGAGCTGGGTGATCAAAAAGCTCTGTTGCGTGAAAGAGATTGAGGTGGGCCCTTGACACTTTGTTTTTCCAATTTATACTCTTCACAGTCTTAAAATTTAACTCTTTATTTCTGTAATCGATATTAAGACAAAGTTTGGGATTAATTTCTGTGTTTATTTCATTGATAATAAATCATTATACAATGCCTCAATATATACAAGAATTGTTTCCCTAAATAACAATATACAGAATATCATATAATCCCTAAATATATGCCAAGATATATGCAGAATAATGTCAGAATATTTGTTGCCATATTCTAACACTCCCCCTCAAGTTGGGTCATAGGGTCTCCAATACCCAACTTGCATAGAACATCTTCAAAGAACTGAGTTCCTACTGCTTTGGTGAGGATGTCAGCTAGCTGATCTTCTGATCTTACATGAGGCATCTTTATAATTTCATCTTCTAACTTCTCCTTTATGAAGTGTCTATCAATCTCAACATGTTTAGTGCGATCATGTTGCACCGGGTTCTCTGAGATGTTGATGGCTGCCTGATTATCACAATATAGCACACAGCTCTTCGTAGGCATGAAACCAAGCTCAGTTAGAAGCTTTCTCAACCACAGAACTTCAGTGACTCCCTTTGCAACTCCTCGATATTCAGCTTCAGCACTAGAGAGAGCTACAACATTTTGTTTCTTACTTCTCCAAGTTACAAGGTTCCCACCAACAAGAGTAAAGTACCCTGACGTTGATTTTCTGTCATCTCTATCACCAGCCCAATCTGCATCCGTATATGCAACCAAGTCTAGGTGACCATTTCTCTGATATAAGACCCCTCTGCCTGGTGTGCCTTTCAAATACCTCAGAATTCTTATGACTGCCTCCATGTGCTGTGTCTGTGGTCTATGCATGAATCGACTCACGACTCCAACAGCGTAAGCAATGTCTGGCCTTGTATGAGCCAAGTATATCAGTTTCCCCACTAGCTTCTGGTATTGAGCACAGTTTGTAGGTTCTCCGTCTACTAGCATCTGTAACCCATGGTTCAACATCATCGGTGTCTCAATAGGTTTGCAATCCAGCATCCCAGCTTCTGCTAGCAAATCCAAAACGTACTTTCTCTGTGAGATGAATATGCCTCTGTTAGATCTTAGGACCTCGATTCCCAAGAAATACTTGAGTCTTCCTAGATCCTTCATTTCGAACTCCTGGAATAATTTCTCTTTCAAGGCTTTGATTTCTTCTCTGTCATCCCCTGTGATGATCATATCATCCACATAAATGATGAGACATGTTATCTTCTTCCCATTTTTCTTCAGGAAAAGAGTGTGATCAGAATTACTTTGATGATACCCAAACTTCTTCATTGCGGAAGTAAATCGACCAAACCAAGCTCTGGGTGATTGTTTTAACCCATACAGTGCCTTTCGTAGTCTACACCCTTCATTTTTCCCAAAATCTCCTGAGAAGCCTGGAGGAGCCTGCATATAAACCTCTTCCTTCAATTCTCCATGGAGGAATGCATTCTTAACGTCGAACTGATGCAAAGGCCAGTCAAGATTTGCAGCTATAGAGAACAGCACCCTAACAGTATCCAATTTTGCAACTGGAGAAAACGTCTCTGAGTAATCAACCCCATAGGTCTGTGTATACCCTTTTGCGACCAGACGAGCTTTGTATCGTTCAATGGAGCCATCTGCTTTGAATTTCACCGTATACACCCATTTGCATCCAACTATCTTCTTTTCTTTTGGTAAGGTGCATTTTTCCCACGTTCCATTTTTCCGAAGGGCACTAATCTCTTCTTCCATTGCTTTCCTCCATTTCTCATCTTTCATAGCTTCATCGACTGTGTTTGGAAGTTCAGTAGCATAGAGAGCTGTATTGAAGGCCAGAGCACTTTGTGACATGTTTCCTTCTCCAGTATTTTCAATCGGATATCTCGACCTTTTAGCCTCATAATCTGGATCATACCTCTTAGGAGGCACTCCTCTAGTACTCCTTGGAGGAAGAGTGTATCCTTGAGGTTCATCAGCTGGTACTCCCCCTGTCTCCACTGTCTCAATAGACTCATCAGCAGTATCAGTAACAACAGCATCAGTAACAATAATATTAGGAGATTCAGTCTGATCTCCAAGAAGAGGACTAACCTGATGTTCGGACATTACTGGTTGTGGCATAGGAGTCATAGGAGAAGGAGACGGTTCGGTGGCGTTACCTACTGGCTCGTTTTGATCTGGGATTGGCATCCATGGACTGGCTAACCATCTGAGATCGTCATTATCCCTCTCCCCCTGACATCGAGGATGGGTAAAGTAATACTCAGTCTCCAGAAACTCACAATCCATAGTAGTGTATATCCTCCTTTCCGACGGATCATAGCACCTATACCCTTTCTGGTTTCTCCCAAAACCCACAAAAACACACCGAAGAGCACGAGGTTCAAGCTTACTCCGTACTCGCTTAGGACAATGAACATAGACAGTGCACCCAAAAATACGAGGTGGAAGAGAGTGAGAGGATGGGATGGGGTGATACATTTGGAGGGTTTCAAGGGGTGTTTTGTAGTTAAGGGCTTTGGTAGGAAGTCTGTTTGTGAGGTAGGTAGCAGTGGAGATGGCTTCAGGCCAATAAGAGGTAGGAACATGTGATTCTAGCATAATAGCACGAGTAATATCAAGCAAGGTTCGGTTTTTTCGCTCAGCCACACCGTTTTGTTGTGGTGTGTCTGGACATGATGTTTGGTGAATAAGACCTTTACTAGCAAAAAATTTGTGCATATCAGAATTCACATATTCACGGCCATTATCGGTTCGAAGGATACGGGGTTGGGTCTGAAACTGGGTGCATATCATGGTATAAAAATCAACAAAAACTCCAAACACCTCAGACTTTTGTTTCAAAAAATAAATCCAGCTCATGCGTGTACAATCATCAATAAACACGACATAATAATAAAAACCATGTAAGCCACAAACAGGAGCAGGGCCCCATACATCCGAATGAATAATCATAAAAGGTAAACTGGATTTATTTAAACTACTAGAGTACGAGTTTCTATGACTTTTAGCTAGAATACATGTCTCACAATTAAACTCCAAATTTAATCTAGCTAAAGTAGGAAAAAGTTTCTCTAGATACCCTACAGATGGATGCCCCAATCTACGATGCCAAGTCCACAACTGCTTTTCCTTAGATCCATGAGCCAGAACTGCATTGCCTTGTTGAACCGTCTCGTCAAGATAGTAAAGACCTCCTTTTTCAATACCACGCCCAATAATTTTGCCGGTCCGAACATCCTGCACAATACAACAACCAGATTTCATGAGCACAGTACAATTGAGATCTTTCGTAAGTTGACTAACGGACAAAAGTTTATGCGAAAGATCAGGCACAAAAAGACAATTATTCAGAGTAATTTGATCGGAGATCGAAATAGTTCCAGCTCCCTTGACATGAACTCCTTCCCCATTAGCGGTTTTTATGAGAATTTTTTTCGGTTTCTCATGACCCAAAAAATCACATGGATCATATGACATTGTATCAGTTGCTCCACAATCAAAAATCCAGCTATTAGTAGATGAAGACAAAGCACAAGAATTATTAAGCAAATCAGAACAAGAAATAGAGTGGGGTCCATCAGAATTTTTAACAAAAGAAACGTGTGGCCTTTGATAAGCCACGTCTGCCCCTTCCCTTTTATTTAAGGGAGGACAATACCCTTCATTTGGAGGGTTCCCCATCTCAAACCCTAGTGAAGAGTGAGAATGGGTCTCCTTCTCCTCTACTGCGGCGCATACTGTTTTACCTTCCATGGCTGATTTTTCGTTTCTTTCATTATCATTGTCCTGTGTGCTTTCTTCCATGCTTTGCCCAACTGCTGCTCTTCCTGTTCTGGGCTGATCGGAGTTTGGGGCCGCCGGTTTGCCTCTTTTGCGTGTGTCAGGCCACCATTCAGGATATCCCACTAATTTGAAGCATTCATTTTTGGTATGCCTCTTTCCTCCACAATGGGAACACTGAAGGTGGTCTCTGTCCTCGTTTCTCCGGTAAGATCTGTCGGTTTTCCCTTTGACGGCAAAAACTCCGCCGGTGCCCGATGAATCATGTCTGGATGAGGGCTCTTTGCTTAGAATTCCCCTTCTCATAATCTCCCTACGAATGCACCCATAAGCCTCCTCCACTGTGGGTAGTGGATTTTGGAGTAGTAAGTCTCTTCTGTCCTTGTCAAAGGACTCATTGATTCCGGCCAAAAACTGGTACAACCGATTTTGTTGAGTTAATCGATTGAAAGTAACAATATCATCCGGATTTTTCATAGGATTGGGCTGTCTCCTGTCTATCTCTTTCCATAAATTTATGAGTTTGCTGTAATATTTGTCTATTGGATCGTTGTCTTGTTCGATTTTGTTAGCCTTGACAGTGAGGTCGAAAATTTGCAACCCATCACTGCCACTGCTGTAAAGTGTCTCTATTCCCTTCCACAATGCTCTAGCGGTCGGAAAATCAAGGAATTGATTTACTAAATCCGGATCTATACTCTCGACAATCCATGAAATTACGGTCGAATCTTGCCTGGACCAGTTGCTGTACTCTGGGTCTTGTGGTGACGGTGGCTCGGCGATGATGTGTTTGAGCCGACCACGGCCATCAATGGCCCAATGCATCAGCCTGGACCATTTTGTGTAATTTTGGGTCGTTAATTTCTCGGATACCGAAAAGGAGGGGGTGTTAGTTGGTGTTTCTGTGGGCGGTTTGTTGGTGTTTAACTGTGAGAACAGTTGCAACAACTGTCCCATAGTCACAGGCTGTTCTGGGGAGATGATTGTTTTGGGGTCGGTTTCCATGTTTGCTGGTTTTTTTTTCTGGTTCAGGTAAGTTTTCCGGTAAGTGATGAAGCCGCTCGAACGTTTTTCTTCCTCAGAAGCGTTCCGGCTCTGATACCATGTAATCGATATTAAGACAAAGTTTGGGATTAATTTCTGTGTTTATTTCATTGATAATAAATCATTATACAATGCCTCAATATATACAAGAATTGTTTCCCTAAATAACAATATACAGAATATCATATAATCCCTAAATATATGCCAAGATATATGCAGAATAATGTCAGAATATTTGTTGCCATATTCTAACAATTTCTGTGATAATCCAAGTTAAAGTGAACTGAATATTCACAAAATATGAATTTTGAGTGACACTTCAGACGTGTTAAGTTAAATCGGATTACAAGTACGATGACTTTCTAATGATAAAAGAAATAAATAAGCGTCAATCAGAAAAGAAACGAAGTCGGAGAAGTCTAAAAAGGTTATATAGGTTAAGTAACAATGTCAGAAACTTCATACAATGCATTTATATAGGTTAAGTAACAAGCAATGAGTTTATAATCAAGTTCATGTCACATTTGATTATGAACGTTTGGAAGTGTTGATGTTGAAGTTGTAAATTTATTAATTCTGAAATAAAATTTAATTATCATGCTTCTAAAACTTCTACTATTGCAATTAATCATAAACATTGATGTTATTAGGTTGATATATCAGTTTATAATTTGTAAATTTGATTTAAGAATGGTTTGTGTTTTTTTTCTTTGATAAATTCATCAAAAATTAACATATATTAGAATCATTTGCAACAATTTAAGGTTTAGGACTTTTGCAACCATTTAACCTCAATGTTAATTTTTTGCTAAGGAATCAAAATATTAGAGTCTACAATGTACAGGACAATTTATGTAATTCTGACCATTTTAGTGGTCACAATTTTAAATTAAGTGTTTAAAATTCTATAATTTGTCCTGAACACTGCAAGCTTTGTACTTAATGACTATAATTCGTAAAAAATAAAATATTACTTGCATTTTACTTGTGAGTCGTAATTATCATTTTTCTAGGGATTCGATTTCGTATTACATAGTTGACTTTTGTATTGCGCAAGGTACGTACGCACTACTAGTCTTTTCCTTTTTTAAGAAAAAAATTAAGTGCATGATTAGGTAGCAAAATCTAAGTGTCGTTGGTTGAGGATTAATTGTTTAAACTAAAGGTATACCGGTACTCGTATAAGGCAAGGTTCGAGTGGAGATTTTCTTTTTTTTAAAAGATGCAAACAAATCATATCCATACCTCTAAAGAGAGAGTAAAGAGAAATGCACGCAATCCAAAAACCCCCAATTGATATTTGCGTCCAGTAGGGTCGAACCCCAAACTTTTTGCTGTACATACATAGGCTCTATCCATTGATGATTAACCGTTTAAACTGATATACTCCCTCCATCTCTTATAATTTGCAGCATTTTCTATTTTCGTCCGTCCCACCTAAATTGTAGCTGTTGGGATGAGTTGTCCCACATCGACAAATTGAAAATGGTGTGCACAGTTTATAAGCTATTGGAGACCTTCTTCCCATGGCCATATGGTTTTGGGATAACATATATCTCGTTAGCTTATGAAGTGTGTGCACCTCGTGTTCCCGTTTATTGTGCTGGCATTCATAATAAGTCCAGCCTAATTTAATAGTAGGATTTCTATTTTTGGACTATGGTCCGCCACTTTCTTTTAGCCCCAATAGTCTCATACTTAGAGCTATTACTATCTTGCTTCTTTTCTCTCTAAATCAGCTCCTCTCTTCCTTACACATAACCTCCATTGTAATTCCTTTAAGTTTGTATTTTTGCCTTTAAACACATTAATATAAATCCTAGGCTAGATAGTGGATGTAGTCCAAGATTAGTGAACCACCTTAAATCTTTGTCTTGATTATTTATTTATTATTGTCATTCATCATTACATTACATATTTGGTTCCTATACATCGACACAACACAAATACACATTTAAACTTTATTTAGTGATCCTTGAGTGAGGTCTTTGCCTCCTCTTTCAAAGTGATATCTCTTTTTGTTAAGGTTTGTGGGTACCTTTCATTTACACTTCCTTTGTAAGAAAGTATTTTCTTGAGATGCGACTCACTCACTTGTTGCACGCAATAATACCAAGATTTAAGGTGGTTCACCATTAATTAGGCTACATCCACCATCCTAGGCTAGTGTATCATTATGTGTTTAAAGGATAGAGAGCTTGAAAGCTCATTACAATGTTGAAGGAATTACATCAATGAAGATAGTGTGTATGAGTATTACATATGGAGTAGAGAATTAATTAGAGTATGGTAAAAAAAAAAAAAAAAAAAAAAAAAAAAAAAAAAAAAGAATAAAGAATGGGAGGCTCAAGCTTGTAGCTTGGCTCTACTTTACATACACAATGCTACTACAATACTCCCTCCGGTCCAGTTTAGATGTTCCATTTGACTTTTGGCACTATTCACTCATCACTCTTAATTTGTATTTTACTCTTAATCTATAAGTTAAAACATAGTCATGTGCGATCTTGTTTGATTCGTCTCAATACAAGGATTATTAATATCAATTTTTTATAATTTTTGATTAAGAATAATTAGAGATATTAAGGGTTAAAATGTTGCCTCGGCATGTGTGAAAAGTCAAATGGGACATCTAAACTGGAACGGAGGGAGTATATAGGCAAAGGGAAAAAATTGAGTGTGCCACTTGTCCCTTGGTCCCCAACTTATACTAGTTCTAGAATACTTCCTTGGAGCCCAAGTAGTGCATCAACCATGCCTACAAACACCCAAGTTTCCACTACCACTTAGTACTATTGTACTAATTAATGGTACTTAAAGATACTCAAACACCCAATCAAAGCATAGTACTTTGTCCTTTACCATTATCAAAATGCTTAAGGTCTAATAATCTTAATTAGTTATTTAACCTTTAAGACCAAATTCTTCTACTCATTAATTGTCATCTAACACATGACTAATTAAACCCAAGACTCAAGCCACACTTCTTTCACATATCATAAATATTTTACATGTCATAAACACCTAATTTACATACTATCAAGTCTGTATTTTTAGTAATTCTAATATGTATTTATGGTACATATAGTAGGTGTTTATTGTATGTAACTAGGCGTTTATAGCATGTGAAATAAGTGTTTATGATTTGTAAAGTAAGTGTTTTTGGTATGTCAAATAAGAGTTTATATTTTTGTTTTTGAATTTATTATGTTTTTTTAAAAATTCTAATCATGATTTTGGATAGTGTGAAGTATAGTATGTAAATTTCAACTAAGAGCATTGGATTTCTTCTTTTGTATTATGTTAATTTTTATGTTATCTTCAAAAAAAAAAAAAAAAAAATGTTAATTTTTATGTTACAATGGTTAGTGGGTTGGAATAATGTTTATGAATAACATAATAAACGTGGTATTGATAATTGATCATTAAACTTGATCAACAATGATAATTAGTAATCCATCACCCTTTGGTTACTATGACTAATATAAATAGGGGGAAGAACGTCATACATGAATCATGATACACATACTTTTTGGAATTCTTTCTTATCCTTGCTTTCCCTCATGCATGTGTTTTTTCAAAAAGACTTAATAAACTTTTTGTTAATCTTTCAAAGCTTATAAGTCATTCAAACACTATGTTATTAAGTGATATACCCAAAGTACTAACTACTAAGGGTGTATTGCGTTGTTTGTATTTCGTTGTGAATTTCTAAATTCAAACCCAATTACCTTTGGAAAGTGTGAATAGCACAAAAAGAAAGTGAATACACACTTAAAACAAATATTAAGTTTTCAAGCAATGTTCTTTGTTACAATTCAAGTTCATTTTGGTGTAATTGTGTAAGTTTTGTTTTTATTCATCAACAAAAGAATAATACAAATTTCTACAAATTATAATTTGTATTATTTTGTAATGTCTAAGAGACGTCTGTTATAGGAGACCGATTGATTTTTGTGTAATAAAAATACTCAATGTGACATTTGTGATTGTTTGAATATCTTTGGTACTAAAAGGGTATTTTTTTCATTAATAGTCCCATCATTTTTTATCTTTTCTTCACTTTATGAAAATATCTCACATGAATTTGTGTTCCTTCCAATACTTCCATTCTCCCAAGTTGAAGGAAAAAGACGAATACTTCAATTTCAACCCTTTTTCTTTTCTTTTCCTCTTTCAGCAAAATCACAAAATATTATTATATATTTAAATTTAAGTTAAAAATGATTTATTCATATAAAATATCGTTTACCGCAATTTTGCACCCTCCACGTGTCCATCTCTCAAAAACGATATTATTTAATTAATATCAATCCCAACTTCCTTCATCAATCTCCATATTTCTGATTCTGATCTTCTCGTGAATTGAACGAACGAAAATGCTTTGAACTTTGAATCAATCAATTTAGGCGACATTTTCATCTTCATTGTTTGCTGTCAATTTCGCGATTGTCTCTTGTATAATCTTTTTCTACCATTCTCTATGATTAATCGAAAATATCTTTGCGAATTGCATTATTTTTCTGTAATTTCTTTTTGATAATATATACTTCTGGTTTTTGTGTTATTCAGGCTTCAATCTAGTGCTGGAAACTCAGTGGACGCATAAGTATGTGTTTTTTCTGTTAATTGTTTGATAACTTGATTCATTGTAGCTTGCTAGCTCGTATTCTTGATTTTAGTTCTATTTATTTATGAAGGTTTTACCGTGAATTCTATATTAAGAAGATTAAATCGTTCATCTTATGATAACCGGCCACATATATCATGAAGTTTGTTGATTTTAATTGCAATTGTATTTAGTGTAATCCGATTCGGTGCTTTTATTGATTTTTTTGTTTCGTTACAAATATTGAAAAATCAAATGTAGCAGAATAATTTAGTTTTGATTGGCTAAAATTTAAAAAGAAAAAAAAATGAAGGAGAATAATGCAAAGATTAAATAAGTTATTTACTACTCCGTGTTTGTCCAAACTTTTTTGAGTTGAATCCGATGAGTAAGAGGGAGAAAAGATAGATTCTTTACAAAAGAAAAGGGTAGTTTTAGGAGGGACCATCTTTTGAATAAATTATGCAAATTTGTAATATCTGAAGTGAGCTTTTGGATTAATTTAAGAAGATTGACGAAACAAATGAATCTTTTCTTTGATGCTCCCAATCTTGCAACTACAAATATGCGTGACAATTTGTTTTTTTAAACTTCAAAATTAGGGAACTATTTTTTAATAAGTGATACCAATAATATCATAGGCAAAAAGGTTTACTTCAGAATTGATATTAATATTATCTTAGATGGAAAGGACTACATTAAACTGATAATCCCTTTATTCCGTGAATTAGATACAACAAATACATAAAGCTCTCACTTAGTTTTCCGAGTTATTACAATAAATACTAAATACAAAGGGACATAGGGGGTATAATAATAGCATATAATAGGTTGAAAGGGCTAATTTTTGGTGGCTGAAGCTCGAAAGACAAGAGAAAATAGGAACGGTGATGGACCTTTTTGGGGGAACAGTAATATCAATTTAGCTAATTCATGCGTTACTTGCTGGGATCAGACCTTTCCTTGTCATTTAATGATTTTTAGACCTTTCTTGCATTTGATTCTGTATGATGATAATCCCTTTGATCTTTATATTTGGGTACCGTACATCATTTAATATTCTCTTTATAATTTGGGATTGTGTGATAATTGTTTTTTAAATGATTGTAGGAGGTTCAATTGCTGCTAATGGGGATGGGGAAAGCCAATGGAGTGTCAAAGCATGAAATTCCATCAGATATTCCAGCTGAAGCACATCCTCTGTCTGAGGAACCAAGTAAAATCGCATCCAACATTAACTACCATGCGCAGTTCAGCCCTCATTTTTCTCCTTTGAAGTTTGAGCCAGAGCAGGCATTCTATGCCACTGCTGAGAGTGCTCGGGATCGTCTCATTCAGGTTTCCATTCCTTAATATAAAATAAAATGATTAATTTGCTGGCCTTGTTTCTGAAATGTTTTTTGTTCCATATTTTGATCCTTCAGAAAAAATTACAGGAGAGCACAACTATTCAAAATTATGGAAAGGCTTGATGCATAGTTATGTAATAGTGTCTTGAATCATATTACTTGGAAACTTTCCCCTTTTCATATTCTGTGACATAATAGCTCAATGTCAAGAATCACACATTTATTAAATCTTCCTTTTCACTTTACACCAAGGGGGACACATTATGCTGGCTTTCTAGATTTCTAGAACCTATTTTCTAATTCTAAATTGAAATGGAACTTCCTGTTGAAATTTTATGGTGGATTACATTTGCATAACCTCTACTCGTTACCCATCATAAGTGAAAGTCTTGTTTAAGGTACCTTAATTCCTGTAGTAAATATGTGATGATCACTTACAGAGGAAAGTGCAGATTTATTTCAACAATAATATATTGTACCCTATTTAGTTAATCTGTTCATAGATGTATAGTAATATGTAGAAATTTTGTTTAAAGTTCTTGGCAAGGCTTTGAAAAAGAAAATGCACTTATATTAGCCCTTTGGTAGCATTGCTTATAGTCGTAGATATATACTATATTGGCTGATAAGGCTCTGTTTACTAAAATTATTCTTTGCAGCAATGGAATGAGACCTATCTTCATTTTCACAAGTCTGATCCTAAGCAGACATACTATTTATCCATGGAATACTTGCAAGGACGAGCGTTAACAAATGCTATTGGAAACTTGAACATCCAAGATGCTTATGCAGATGCTTTGAATAAACTTGGCCATCAGCTTGAGGAAATTGTTGAGCAGGTAATGTTAAACGAAAAGATGTTAGTCTCTTCAGAGAGTTGCAAGGATCCATGACATTGCTAATTTTACTGTTAAATTTGTCAAATCTGCGATTTATCTCTTACGCTGCTTTCACATATTCTAGGCAAGTTTATAAATATGATATCTCATCTTTCAGTCTCACCGGAAAGAAGTTGTTCTGGTCTAATTTTTAATTTCAGTTTTGTACTTCTATACCAATCTCAAATTCTCAATCTCCATACTTATTATAGCAATGTGTCGCTTGTAGGAAAAAGATGCAGCACTAGGAAATGGTGGCCTTGGGAGGCTTGCTTCCTGCTTTTTGGATTCTATGGCTACCTTGAATCTTCCTGCTTGGGGATATGGTTTAAGATATAGATACGGCCTTTTCAAGCAGCGAATCACCAAAGATGGCCAGACAGAGCTGCCTGAAGATTGGCTTGAGGTTCCAGTGTCATGAATCTTTTTCTTTTTCATGGACAGATATTATGAACTTAAAATGGCAGGTCTTATCTTTTGATATTCTTTTTGGTTTGCAGAAATTTAGCCCTTGGGAGATTGTCAGGCATGATGTTGTATTTCCTGTCAGATTTTTTGGTCATGTTCAGATCAATCCTGACGGATCGTAAGTGTCTCTCCAAGATGTCTATTCCCTTTTGATTTCCTTTTTGCAAGTGTTTGGTGGGCCAAAGATGTGGAGTTTTTGAATGAAAAGCTATTGGCAAAATTTTTTTCAAAGTCCATTCACATCGACTGACCAAACCTTTATGTCGAATCACATCATCTTGTGAGCAATTCATACTTACATCCTCCTATCTATAACTTTACCCCATTGGACTATCTCTTGTACATTTTAGACGAGAATGGGTCGATGGTGAGGTTATTCAGGCTCTGGCATATGATGTTCCAATCCCTGGTTACAAGACCCGGAACACTATCAGTCTTCGTCTTTGGGAAGCAAAAGCTTGTGCTGAGGATTTTAATCTGTTTCAGTTTAATGATGGGCAATATGAATCTTCTCTGCAACTTCATTCTAGAGCTCAGCAGGTGAGTTTCATGATAAGTGTTACGCAAACTTTTGTAGCTGTACCGACGTATCACGTGGTTTGAAGTTTAATGTTTCTTTTTTGCGCTCTCAGATTTGTGCTGTTCTGTATCCAGGAGATACTACTGAAAACGGGAAGCTGTTGCGTCTGAAGCAGCAATTCTTTTTATGTAGTGCTTCCCTTCAGGTACCCTCAGTTTCTTATCAATGATGGTGCACTTTCTAATCCTCAATTCTATTGTTCTACATGATTTTCCACCTTGCATTGAAAAACTTGTGTCTGGGAATCCTGATGGGACATAATTGAGCTATGTAAGGCTGGGAACTTGTAAGCTTGTGATGCACTGTTTTGTTTCTTGAGACTGCGTCAGCTGATATGATATAGATGTTTACCTAAATGCTGTTTTCTAAAAGAAGCATTAGATGGTTACATGGGATATGGAATATATTTGAAAGATTTGAAATAAGTAATAAATCCATGCTTTTGAGATGATGTTTGTCTGGTTATGTTTCATAGCATAATTCCTTATTTTTCAATCACATAATCTAAGCTTTTGTGCCTCTGGTAGAGCAGTTAGTGTAAAGCTAATAATTCAAGTTTCATCAGGTGATAGGAACTTTGTTGTCAGTCGACTATATTGTGGAAACTTGTAAACCCATGTGAGTCTCGAGTACTTTTGTATTGAAGTCAGAATAATTGGATGATAATGATGCTTATTCTCAGGAATATGTGGGGTTGCAGATATTTTACTTCTATGGAGCTGTCTTTCTAACTGTTTGATTTCTGTCTTTTACCGTGTACCATATAAGACAAATATTTTTAAATTAGTATTTTATGTATCCTTTTGTATGTTTGACCTCTTATCTACAAATACAGGACATCATTTTCAGATTTAAAGAAAGGAAAGATGGAAACGTCCCGCGACAATGGTCTGAATTTCCCAGCAAAGTGGCTGTGCAGCTTAATGATACCCATCCTACACTTGCCATTCCAGAACTTATGCGTTTGCTTATGGATAATGAAGGGCTTGGCTGGGATGAAGCTTGGGATGTGACAACAAGGTGATGTGCAGTTTTTTTTTCTTTTAATCCTGTGCTTCCATATGTTTGCACTGATCTTTAATGGCACCAAAGCTGACTGAAACAGGGCTATTGCATACACAAACCACACTGTTCTTCCTGAAGCTCTGGAAAAGTGGTCACAATCTGTAATGTGGAAGCTTCTTCCGCGTCATATGGAGATTATAACTGAAATTGACAAGCGGGTGAGTTTTCATGTTTTTACTTTCGGTCTACTTGTATATTGTAAAGTGCGACTATGTCTTCTGCAAATTAGCCTATGCATGTCTGTTTTTTATGCTTTTACGCTAAGGAGTACAGACTTATTTTATAATATTGTATTGATTTATATTACTGAATGGTATAAAAAGGGAACCAATTATGAAAGCCTGTTTTAATAATGACATATGTTACATAGACCAAGTATAATTCTAACATGTTTCTTAACAAAAAGATAATTTGGAGTTGAATTATAAGGTTACCTGCGTGGTTTTTTTTGGGGGTTTTCCTAAAGGCTTAAATGTATTGTTTCAGTTTGTGGAGATAGTACGTTCAACGAGGCCTGATCTTGAGGACAAAGTTAACTCTATGTGCATCTTGGATAATAATCCCCAAAAACCAGTAGTACGCATGGCAAATCTCTGTGTGGTGTCTTCTCATACGGTAGGGAATATAATAGTTAACTTGTGAAAATCAGCAGCAAAATAGAATTTAAATCAATATGGTTGGATGAACAGACTTCACCTGTTACTGCTGATGTTCTACAGGTGAATGGTGTTGCACAGTTACACAGCGACATCTTAAAAGAAGACCTATTTGCAAACTATGTCTCTATATGGCCTACCAAGTTCCAAAATAAGACAAATGGTATTACTCCTCGTCGATGGCTTCGCTTTTGCAATCCTGAGCTCAGTAATATAATCACAAAATGGTTGAGAACTGATGAGTGGGTTACCAATCTTGATCTCCTTGTTAATCTGCGTAAAGTAAGTACTACTTAAAATTATGTAAGAGACTCTTTAACTTCACTATTTGATTCTGAACTTTTATTTTGGATAACAGTTTGCTGATAATGAGGACCTCCAATCTGAGTGGGCCTCTGCGAAAATGGCAAATAAACAACGCTTAGCAAAATACATACTTGAAGTAACGGGTGTAAGCATAGACCCCAATAGCCTTTTTGATATACAAATCAAGAGAATTCATGAATACAAAAGACAGCTATTAAATATCCTGGGAGCTGTTTACCGGTACAAAAAGTTAAAGGTAAAGCTTCTCTTCTCTCTCCATTCCAAATTGGAGGGTCTTAGTGTGGTATATTTTTCTTCTCACCACTTTGTCAACCTCTAAAGTTGAGTCGTAGACTGCACATCTATACTTATTACTAAAACACAACACTGCTGATATCATCATCTTAAGAAATTGCTCACGTGTCACTTTCTCAATAAAAGTTTTCTCTCTAAATTCAATGATAATGTCATTGTTACTATGAGTTACTTTATATCTTTTACTTTACTACAATTTAATTATTATTTTTTACTTTCTACGTCACATTATTTAATGTATTAGATGAGAGAATCATATATTTAATTTCATTTCTTTCAATTATTTATAAAATCTTTTCAATTTATCTATTGAATGAGTATTATTTAATGTATTGGATATTTTGAGATGGTTAAAACATAATATTCTTTTTGTTATTATTTTTCTTGAACTAAATTTTCACAATCACCTGGGCACACAATGCAAAATATTTAATGTAATGATAATGTAAAATAAAATATAACTACTATAACGTAAAATTTTCACAATATCTATTGAATGAGTATTATTTAATGATAATGTTCAGAGTAAAATAAAATATAACTACTCCTATAATGTAAAAGTTATTTCTTAAAACTTTAATTTGTAGTTTAAACAAATATGTCAAAACATCTTTAAAAACCGTGCATCGTACGGGCACTATCTAGTGTGAAAACAAACCAAACCATGTACAATAGTGCAAAAATACGATTCCGTCACAGTCGCAAAATGGATTTTGCAGTGAATGCAGATGATTAAGTAGACAATGTGGCCTATATTTAAACTCAATAACCTTACGATACGGCGACGCGGTTATAGTTTGCGGACATGTACATCAATGAAGAACTGGATTGTTGCATATCAATGAGGTTTTAGCGACTAGCCAATGCTTGATCAAAATTATTCTTACTAAAGTTTTCCATAACAGGAGATGAGCCCTGAAGACCGTGCTAAGACAACACCTAGGACCATCATGATTGGTGGAAAAGCCTTTGCGACTTATACAAATGCTATAAGAATAGTGAAATTGGTAAATGATGTGGGAGCTGTTGTCAACACTGATCCAGAGGTCAACAGTTATCTTAAGGTAATGAACAGAAAGATATTTTGTCTCTGTGAACTCATTTTAATGCATTATTGCTATTGAACCATCTTTGTTTCTTTTTGTTTCAATTACTTTGTCGGAACATCTTCTGCTAAAGCAGTTTCAGTAATTCTAGACTTTATAGGAATTTTCTGTAGCCGGACATGTTCCCTAAACACAATTTCATACTCCATAATTCTATACCGTAGCATACTCTGTGTGAAGAGTAAAGATACGTGGAGAAATATAGGATAAAGTACTTCATATGACGAGTATTCTTGGAAATATTTTCCTCTGTTATCTCTTTATTGATTATATTTTTTTGGCAATCATTATTGATTATTATTCTTTTAGCAATCATTATTGATTATATGTTTTGTCTGATATAGTATATCGATATGTTCTTCAGGTAGTTTTTGTTCCAAACTACAATGTTTCTGTGGCAGAAGTGCTTATTCCTGGAAGTGAGCTATCACAGCATATCAGCACGGCTGGCATGGAAGCCAGTGGAACAAGCAACATGAAATTTTCCCTCAATGGATGTCTCATAATAGGAACACTGGATGGAGCTAATGTTGAAATCAGAGAAGAAATTGGAGCAGATAATTTCTTTCTTTTTGGAGCAACAGCAGCTGAAGTTCCAAAGCTTCGCAAGGATAGAGAGAATGGCCTGGTATTTAACTAACATGTTTCAACTTTTTACTGGAAATTTGCTTTTGTAATTGGTATTATGTCTAAGATATGGCCTTAATTCCAAATGCAATATCTGGCAAATGACAAGCTCCTGCTAGATATATAACAATATTCCATTATCCTAGTGCTATGCCATCCCACATAGGCAGGGGATGGGGGCGGATGCGGGCTACCTTACCCTTGTTAAAACTAAAAGGTTGTTACCGATTGTCCTTTGAAAGCAAACATCATCTAACATAAATTTGCACATGATTTTACGAGCTAATTATACCAGAGTATAATATAATTTGAAACCAAATAACTATGATTCGTTGGCTCTATCGAGAATGGATATTGTTGATAGGGGTATAGTATTTGTTACATATTCATCCAGTAGACAAGACTTCTAGAGGAAGTAACTTTTAATAATTATTATTTTTTGTCGAAATTGGAGATATTATTCTTATTTGACTAGCACAGTAGTTTTTGACAATGAAACTATGTTTGATGGTGCAGTTTAAACCAGACCCTCGTTTTGAAGAGGCTAAACAATTCATAAGATCGGGGGCTTTTGGAACTTATGATTACAATCCACTCCTTGAATCTCTTGAAGGTAATACTGGATATGGCCGAGGAGACTATTTCCTTGTTGGTCATGACTTTCCAAGTTACATGGATGCTCAAGCTAAAGTTGATGAAGTATACAAGTAAGATTTGTTTTTTATAAATTCATTATTTTTAACATCACAATATTGATTACATCATGATTCTTTTAGTATGTGAAATGAGTCCTTTAATTTCACTAATTTCAAATGTTCTCCTTCCAAGTGCCAAGGCAATCAAGTTCGTAACCTTATCGCCAATCTAATTTGTGGCTCGTTCTATGTGGTAATTTTAACTTAAGTTTATACGGTATTTCATTTTCACCACAATGTTTGCGACTCCGCCTCAAAGTATGAAATTTTTAAACCATTATGACGTCGAGTGGTTCGGAAATTTCTGAAAAACACGAACTTGGAGAATACAACTGCATTACCATGACATTGTAATGGAAACTCTTGCAACATTACGTTCAAGTTTATTGCCATTAGCCTCATATTTTACCCACCTACAATATCATCAACCCACAAAGAACCTCAAGAGACTTGCTTCGGAAAAATTTCCGTTAGCCCTTGTTCAATTGCTAAGTTGATAAATACCGCAGACAGTCAGACGATGAATCTTTTATAGACTCCGTTAAGGCACCCTACGCTGCCTGTCTACGAGCTCGATACCTTCCACGTTCTCTCATGTTTGCTCTGGTACTTGACTGTACTAAGACATTAGTGTTGTTGGCAGGGATAAGAAAAAATGGCTCAAGATGTCTATACTAAGCACTGCTGGCAGTGGAAAATTCAGCAGCGACAGGACAATTTCTCAATATGCGAAAGAGATTTGGAACATAGAAGCATGCCCTGTACCATTAAAGAGGGTACTTTTCAAAACTGTTTGATTTTTTTTTTTCTCAATTTTTTTCTAATTTTTTTCTTCTCTACTTATGTGATGTTTACTGAAATATCCACATCTTCTGCAGGGATGATTGGACTGAAAATATTTCACTTTGTATAAGTGGGAATATGACCAGTTTCGAAGCTAAAGCTGAAACATCAAACAATTCTGGTTTAAAACGCGGGATATTACCATGAATCGCACTGGCCAGATAATCGTCTAAATTTAAGTAAAAGCCTTATCATATTTTGTTCTATATGTGTAATAAAATTTCCGCACAATTGATACTTTGTATAAGGTTTGTTTTAATAAGCATTTCTCCCACTGTTACTTTAATCAAATTAGTTACGTTCATCTAGAGATTGGCGGTCCAATTTGGGTCGGTTTAGGTTTCGGTTGATTCTGGTTTACAAAATCTGGGACTTGATTCAGACCACATGAGCACAATTATGGTTTCAGGCGGTTTCATAGCAGTTCAGGAGGCAATTTTAAGCAGTTTAGCTCTCGCGTTGAACGGGTTTAACTATTCGGTTGTACTAATTTTCATTGGTTTAAATATAAATAAATATAGAAAATATTATGAAATATTAAAATAATGCGTTATAAATTGTCATGAAAAGATTTATTAGAAATAAAAAATAAATAAAGTTAATAAATAAAGGACAAAGTAATAATAAAGATGATTATTGAATGAAGGGAAAGAGGACTTGAATTTAATATCTCGAAGGAATATCAAGAAGTTTACATATTCCAAAGAAATTAAAGCCTATTTAGTTTTGTCATACTTTTTAATTGTAGTAGGTCGTTGCAATTTTGCTAACTTTATTTATCATCTTCTGATTAGTTTGATGTTTATGTTATCTTTCCTCTTGATGATGTAGATATATACATTAACCATGGATCATTATAGTCTTGATCATCCTCGTTCTTAAGTCTGTGTTATTTTATTACTTTAATTTCAATATTTCTTGCAAACACATATTTGTGCAGTATGTAGAGAAAGATGGGTTATCTTTTCATCAAACAACCTCCTGCCTACACTAAAAGCATATTCTCATCATCTCGTGCAATAGTAAAAGTTGAAATTGAAAGGATATTATTGTTTGCTAATATTAGAAATTTGAAGGAAGTTTTTCTTTCCATCATTCTAAATATTACAACAATCCATGTGATTTCAAAATAATGTTAGAGATAATTATTTATTTCTACATGTGAAGAAGATAAGGATGAAGAAGGCATAAAACCATATGTTAACTATGACGTGATGAAATCTAATGAGACGTACCGAAACGATAGCACACTTGACGTATTGCGTTCTAAGTTATATACACAGTTGCATTAAAAACATATAAAGGTCTACTAGAAGCTTCCTACAAGTTACAATATAATTATGCACATCACTTTGTTCACTTACGCAATGATAGAAATAGCCTGTTAGTTTGATTATTAGATTTAATTTACTATCTTATGGATAGGACTGAAGCTAGTAGTGTTACAATTTCATACATATAAAGAAAATTAGTAAAATGCGTCATCTATTTATACATTGTGTTTTTGAAAATCAGGTGTTTTCTTAAGACACCGTCTTTTGTAAAGACAACTCTTAAAGTCCAGCCTAAATTTATATTTAGAGTTGCAATAATAAATATTTAGAAATTGGACGGGGCTTTTGAGAGCCATCTTTGCAAAAGACGATCTCAAATAAGAATTTGTGAAAATTTATTAACATCACATTGTTATGCAATTAAACTGGTAAAATAATAGTAATGTATTATTCATTAACTACTAAGTGGATTTTAGGTTCGCTCACATTCACATATAACAAAACCTTAGTTGCATTGTCGTAAGCTTCTAATATATTTTGTACGCTAATAGCAAGTTCCTAATCTCCATTGGTTATACCTATTAACATACATTCATTATATAATTGTGTTATGACGAGACCATTTTTATTTACTTTTTTAACAACGTCGAACAATCTAACTCCTGGTATACCTTATTAATTTATGCTGAAATAATTGTTTGTCCATTTTCTCTATTTGTCCTAAACCAAGCCGCTTAACTATACTTCTAATGGACTTTAACAAAATGGATAATTTTTAATACCTCAACATTATATATGTAGTAATTGACCACTTAGGATCAAACAAAAAACAATTTTGACTTAAAAGTAATCTATTTTGACATTAAAATGATTAATTTTTACTTGCAAGTTTATAAACTAAAATGAAATAATTATTTTAAAGTCTTTGTTTCCATATTAAAGTGATCAATTATATATAAAGTGATCATATAAATAAACAAATATAACTTTTAAAAGAAATCAATAAAAACTTTCAATTTTTATCTGAAAGTAGTTAATTTCGCACTAAAATAAATAATTTCTACTTACAAGTTTATAACTTCAAATAAATCATTTTTAAAAAAAACTCTCAATTTCGACATTAAAATGGTTTATTCGAACCTTAAAGTGATCAATTATATATAAAATGCAATTACAACTTATAAATGAAATCAATTTTAACATTAAAGATATCAATTATGATCTTAAATAGATCAATTACATGCTAATCGCATATTGAAAAAAAAAACTATAATTTTGCCAATTAGGCTATTGATCTCATATATATGGAGACGATTACTCACAAGATTAGCTAGGGAATAGTAGACTTCAATTTTGCACCTCACATTATACTGTTATATAACATTTTTCGATTTAGCTTATATAACTGATTTTGCCTATTTCTATCATCTGCTTATTTTTATTATCCAACCTAGTTATCATTCTATCAAATTTACCAAAAATGTGTCTTATATATTTTGCGAAAATAAAAAAACTCTAGATTAGTTTTTCATTGGTTTTTGACTTTGACATTTCGACGTGCTTTCCTTTGAATAAACGACTAACAACTAATAACCAACAACTAAATTTTACCACAACTCCCTCTGTTCCATTATTGAAAATTATCATTTGATTCTAAAAACTCTCACATAGTTGCTTCATCGTGAAACATACTCATACAAGTAGTCTAAAATTGAACTTATACAGTATAATTACTTAAATAAAAACAATTTTTTCTATTAAATTTTAGAAAATTGTACTTGAGTCTGCCCATATTAACCATCTTATAGTGAGACGATCTTAGTAAAGAATTTAAGTTGTGGATTTGATAATACCACCTTCATAAAACTACAAAAACTTGGTTATTGTAACCTAGATGTGGATAACCTTCTTGTACACCCCGTAGAGTAGAGCCCTACTTTTAAAATGTTACTTCAAGTAATAAAGCTTGAAACTTAAAACAGCACCAATGTACGTTTCCAGAATCACAAGTGTAATCAAAACTTTCTCATACTTTAAAATGAATAATTATACTCCCTAGAAAATAGGTGATAATTAAGAAAATGGTAATAAATGAAGAAAGAGAATAAATTGTACGGATGAAATTAAAAGATAATTAAAATGTACACTTAGCATGAATACAAGTGAGTGTATATAGGAGAGTATGAGGCATATAAGGGTAGTAAAACAGTAGGCAATAAATAAACAAAGCATAGTTGCTAGCAGGTCTTCGAAAACTGAGGCAGTAACCTTGCTCGACCTGTTGCTCGGTCGAGTGGGAGGGTGAGTGTTGTTCAGCGTATGGGCAGCAGATCTTTGCTTTGTTTCTTTCCTTTTCGATGCATGTCACTTGTCCTTTGGTCCCCAAATCTTTATCCTTGTCTGAATACTCACTTTGTAAACCCAAGTTGTTGCACCTCCAAGCCTCCACTACCTATTAGTACAATGTACTAATTGAAATAAGTAGCACTTTAAGGCCTAAAGGTTCAAACTTTAACCTTAGGAAGCACCCAAGACCAATGGCAAGGGTGTTCTATGCAATAGATAAACAAACACTTAAACAAGCAATGAAAAGTAATAGAAAAGCAATAAACAAGACACAATGATTTACGAGGTTCACCCAATGTGGGCTACGTCTTCCTTGTGGTGGTTAGCTTGCTTGTATTAATGTGAAAATATCAATGGAGTTCAAAGAACTCTTACAATGTAGTATTACACTTGGAGAAGAAGAAAGTAAAAGAAAGAAGAATAGGGTTTATGTGTTTGGATTAGGGTTTAAGAAAATCTTACTAGAAATGAGTGTGTGAGTGAGTATTTATACATGTGTAAGCCTAGGTTAATGATTGGAAAGGGCCCAACATAAAATAAGACTCGTATGGATTATCGCAAAAAAGGACAGCAGCTGCAGGCTAACCCGATCGACCTGGTCGAGCCAAACAGGGGGGGTCGAGCGAGCTGCACAGTGGGTCGAGCAAGAGTCCAGTTAGCTTCTGTTTTGGTCGAGTGTGAAGGCTCGACTCGAGCCATGCTTCAGGAGGTCGAGCAGCACTTTAGAGAATGCATAGGCTGCTGTTTTGTACCCTAAACAACATGGGACCACTCCAAACTTATACCAATCATCTTCACACACAATCTAACCACCATAAACATCATCATACATGATCAAACACCACCGAGGTGAACTCAAAGTCACACAGAACCTCAACACTAATGATACTTGCTTGATACCCAATCATAGAGTAGTACTTGTGTCCTCTTCTAAATTACCCTAACTAATATGATTAAGACTTTTAATCATATTTTGATTACTTGGTGAACCAAGTCACCATTAATCTTAACACGCTTTTTCTCTCAAAAACCAACGAATCTTTACTTTAAAAAATCCACTTTTGTTTATCGTTGAGTAAATTATGGATTATTTTAATCATGGGTATTATTTCATAAAAACTACTTTATATTCTACTACCACATCAAACGTTACAATTATCAACGTTTAATACACAACTATAAAAACGTATTTTATAAACAACTATAATACTAATAGTATTTGTGACAATTATGGTTTCAACCAAATAAAACTCTAACACTACTTAAAATGTTACACCGAACACAACCTATGTCCACCACAGGTCGCAAATAGAGGATGAAAATATATAAAATTTTTTTTGGTGAAAATGGGTGCTAGAGTACACTGAAAATGAGCACTAGTGCACAATACACTACATCCCTTTAGTTTATTTGGGAACTTTTATAAGTGATTGAGACTAACATAAAAGGACAGAGGGAGAACATATTAAAATTTTTGCATTCTTTTTGACAAAATTGGATGTTACCATTAAATTACAATTCCAATCAGTTATCTTTTACATCTATACATCAAGTAAATTTCATAGCTGCTTGAACATAAGTATAACCTTCTGCAAGCAGTAATATTGATTAGAAAACGACTATACTAAAATGATGAGAGCTCAAAATTTACAGATGATCAAGTCATGATACATACCAGAAACCTATCTCGATTTGATTACGCAGACATAAAAGAGTAGGTCTCTCCTTCAATCCCCAATGATTCTTGCCTTACCTTTCTCGCTTCGTTTTGGAGTAAATCAACTGATCTATGAGAGGCAGAATAATTCAACTGAGTTCCCTCTTTGAGTTCCTTCCGAATAGCCCACAACACTTCAACACAATCCTTCATGGATGGTCTAGATTGCCGAACAGGCCCAGTGCATTTTTGGGCAAGTTCCAGAATGTTCTTGACTACCTTGATGGATGATGGACTTCTGTTCAGCCTAGGATCCATTGCCAGGACTGGCATACCTTCTCTTAGCTTGTTCATAGCCTGCATATTTAAAGACCATCTTTATCTTCTTTTCAAGTTAATTTTTTTTTGGAATACATCTCACCCACAGATTCACATCGTAATATCAATGTGTATCGGTTTTAAACCGCACCCCCTCATTTTTAGTGTTAATAAAACCGAAACAGCTCAAGTTGTCTGAAAAACACATTATAAATTAAGTAAAAAGTGGTATTCAAGATGCTTACCCATCTAATAGTAACTCTCTCTTTGACCCCTTTACATGGTTCAATTGGATGTCTTCCAGTCATCAGCTCCACAAGCAATACTCCAAAAGAGTAGACATCACTCTTTTCTGTTAACTGGTAGGACTTCATATACTCAGGATCCAAATATCCAGCTGTCCCTTTGATCTGAGTAGAAATGTGGGTCACATCAGGACCTTCTGGAACAAATCGAGCAAGACCAAAATCTGCAACTTTGGCTCGAAGTTTCTCTGTGATAAGGATGTTTGATGCTTTTATGTCTCTGTGAATAATTGGAGGATCTGTCGATTGTAGGAGAAACGTAAAGATCACATATTCATTCAATCATGTCAACCAATATGAAGTTCCCTATTCCTCCTATTTCAGTCGGATCATGTCAACCAATTCTCCTCAATCAAGTGCAGTACTTTATCTTACCTTTTGAGTTTTTTGTACTTACATGCTACAGCATATCACCTTTTGTTAGAGTAGGCTAACGTATGCGGAAGCGTGGGCCTAAAGGTGGCACGAAAGGTTAACGACCATGGCTTGAAGGTGTACTAAGGAAACATGGTTATATGCAAGTATTAAGGTGATTAAAGCAATAAAAGTAAGTAAAAGAACAATAACACCAAGATTTAAGGTGGTTCACCATTAATGAGGCTACATCCACCATCCTAGGCTAGTGTATCATTATGTGTCTAAAGGATAGAGAGCTTGAAAGCTCATTACAAAGTTTGAAGAAATTACATCAATGGAGTAGTTTGTGTGTGAGTTACATGAGTTACATGGAGTAGAGAATAAGAAGAGAATGGTAAGGATAAAAATGGCAGGCTCAAGCTTGTAGCTTGGGTCTACACATTATACAATATGTACTACTCATATATATAGGCCAAGGGGAGCTTGGGAGGCTCAGACAGAAGCAGGAGCAAGAAGTCAGCAGCTACGAAAAAGAGGCCTGCTTCCTTGCTCGACCAGATGGCTCGGTCGAGTGTGAGGTCGAGCGGATAGGGTCAGCAGCCTTCTGATGCACGTCTTTCCTTTTTCATGCATTGACACGGTCTCCGATACCCATGCCTTAGCCGTAGGTCCGAATATTTGCACTTCATAAGGCTTCGCATGTGAAGCTAATCTTCATTTAGAGCATTGTACTATGATTCCCAAATAAACCAAACACAAAGTGTCCTTTACCATTTCCATAATTGATCCTTAAGGTCTAATAATCTTAATTAGTTATTTTAACCTTTAAGGCAAGATTCTTCGTACACATTAATTATCATCTAATCACATGACTAATTAACCCAAGACTCAAGTCACACTTCTTTCACCTTCATAGACAGTGAATTGGAAAGCCAAATGCTGGATGCAGGATTAAATTTTCTCCTAAATGGACCAAATCAAATTTACGAAATATTTAGTTACTTACCGTTATAGGTATGTAGATACGTGATTGCGTGCGCTACATCAACAGAAATATCCAGTCTTTCAGCAAGCTCAAGAACCCGTCCCTGGCCCTGGTTACCTGAATTACAGTAAAATAAAATTCAATTTCTATTTAGAGTGAAGGTTTTCTAATTAATTGTAAGTCCTCATGCAGCAAAATCACCTATTCATGAGGATGAAGTATATTCCATTTACCTAGCTTCTATATTTTTGAAAGGCCAAAATGCTTTGCAAATTTTACTGCCGTTTGCTAACAATAAGTATCATATAATTTCATGTTCAACCACGTCAGGAAAGGCATTATTAAAACCTTTTTAAAAACTTACAGAAATTAACTTACCATGTAAATGGTCGAAAAGTGTTCCATTACTAACATACTCGACCGCAATAATCTTTTCATCGAGGTGCTCCAGATACCCATAGAACTTCACCAGATTCAGATGTTCAATTTTCGAGTAGGCCAAGACTTCACTCTTGAATTCTTGTGCAGTTCGCTTGTCGTACAATTCCTGCCATCTATCAAGTAAGTCAATCGGAACTGGAAATATGCTCCAGTGACTAGCATGATTGTTTGCGAGTTGTTTATTTAAAAGCCAATCTTTAACCAATCATATATTTTACCTTCTTTGCACGTTTTATTGCAACGAGGGTTCCATCCTTCAGCTGCCCCTTGTACACTGTCCCAAAACCACCATCTCCAATTACATTATTTTGAGAAAAATTCTTGGTAGCTTGATTAATATCCTGAAGAGTAAAGTTTAGTGAGCCAAAGACTTCTCCACTTGAGGATTCCGATGGATTGAAAGAGTCTGGTTGCCTAGTTGATGACCCTTCTTTTTTGCTTCTTGAGGAGAACCCAGCTGTAATAGAACATACATATAACTTAAAATCCCATATATGATATAATGTTATATAATTAAGAACTCAAAACTCATTGTCTCAGCTCAAGTATCTTTATCTGATCCTAGTCACTCAAATGGTCATTTGGTTATCTCAATTCATACCTCATACTTAATTTTAGTTTAAATCATAAATAGAGAGAACTATATAGTATTTACTCACTCCGTCCTAGTGATTTTGTTACTCTTCTCTTTTTGGTTGTGATCCAACATTCTCCCTCCAACTTTCATTCAAAAAATCGTTATGTACCTTCATCTCATTCACAAATTGATGAAGTAAATTTATTCTCCTATACCCAATCAAAGGATCAAATGAGTATTCCACACGAGTACAATAAGTCCAAGTAACACAGAATTTCAGCAGTCAGCCACAGTGACTAGACCACATAATATCAGTTTAAATTAATACTTGAGAAATTTGAGCTTGTACACAAGAACAGCACCAGAGAAGAATTGACTGCACAAAAACCCAATGAGGATCCATCCAAAAATCAATTGGTATTAAGAGGAGTAGCCATCGAGTATAAATTTTAATCAACTACTCCCTAATTCTCCGATGTGAGATCGCATGTTGTTTATAATTACCAATAATTCTACTTCACTTTTCAAGTGAATTTTTCATCCAAAACGTATTGCATCTGATATCACAGCCATAGTGCAAAAACGCGGGAACGGTCGCGATTGCGGTAAAGGAACGGTAATACGGTAACGGGTTGTCGAGTTGTATCACCAAAACCTTTCCAACGCGGCCTTTACGATACGTCGCAGCCTTGTTTTTGCACTATGATCACAGCTAATGTTATCAGATTCACCAATGTTCTTACAAATTCTGAATTACATAGCAAGTTACAATTTCAAAGTGAATTATGTAGCAAAATTATGAATTTCTAGTGAAATATGAGGCGAAATACAAACTCAAAGTGTATTATGTAACGAATTACAAATTCATAGTGAATTATGTCGAATTACATTTTCATAGTGAATTATGAAGCGAATTACAAATTCGTAGTGAGCTATGTGGCAAAATACATATTCATAGTAAATAATGTAACTAATTACAAATTCATAGCGAACTGCGGAACGACTAAGGAGTTACAAATTCATAGTGAATTATGTAACGAATTACAAAATCATAGTGAGTTACGCAGCGAATCACAAAATCATAGTGAATTACGTAGGGGCTTACAAATTCATAATATTTTATGTTAGGAATTAGACAGCACTCAGACCTCAGTAGTCAGTTCAATCCAAAAATATCAACCTTAAGAAATATATAATCAACACTTCAATTTTCAAAAACAAAAAAAAATAATCAAGTAATTGAGAAGAGCTTACATGAATTACTATGGATCTGATTTGAGTTCCTAACTCCATAACCTTGATCAACTTCTGGAGCATCACTTTTGGAATTGTACCCTAGAGCTGAGAAAATTATGGTAAATTTCTTGAAAAATTGATAAAACAGAGACCTGTTCTTCTGAATTTGCATCATAGATAAAGCACCGCATTGATTATGCCGAGACTTGGAGCTTGAAGAATCAAATGGATATGAGCGATTGGAGGAAGAAACAGGCGAATTCTTCATTCGCAGCGAAGGTCAAATTGTGCAGCAAAAATATGCAATTGAATATAGAAGAGAGATAGAAATAGTCTGCTGTTTCATTCATTTCGCAGGTGGATTCTTTATAAGATTATGTAATTTAAAGTTTAAATAATGTCATTTAAGAGAGACCAGATCAATATATTATATTTACAAGTTGGAAATCCAACTGTTTACTCGTTTGTCCCATAATCTTACAACACTCTAAATAAATTATTCTACTGTATTTTTTTAAAGTATCTTTCCTTAGATTATGGAAATTAAAATCCTAAAAAAAACTTACAATCACCAACTAATGATACCCTTATCAAATTCATAATGAAAAGTCGTTATTTCTCGCTCGATTGTCAGAATTTGGCATATAATATATCGTTGGAACACTCTTGAAATCTAGTTTCTAATGTTGCAAACCTTGCATTTATACAATTTCTCTATAAAAAGTTATACTCAAAAGATTGAACATATATTAAATTTCAACATAAATAAATTTTAAACGATCGTCATTTCTCGTTCGATTATCGGAATTGAGCATATAATATAGGAAAAATTACCCAGAATAATCCAAACTATTCATGATTTTCCTACAATAATCCCAATTACTGATTAACCATGAATAATCCCAACTTTGAGGGGTATTTTCCTAGAGTAAACTTGGGTAACCCGATGACCTGCTATAGTAGGTAATTCACCAAAAAAATAAACTAAATATTAATTTAAAATTAGAAAATATTTTTGAAAATTAAAATAAAAATTCTAAATAATAAAAAAAATCATAAATTTTAAATAAAAATTCTAAATAATAAAAAAATCATAAATTTTTTATGAACATTTTTTAAACATTTTTTTGACATTTTTTTTAAATTTATCTTTTTTTTAAAAAAAAATAAAACTTACTATAGCAAGTCATCCGGTCACCGGGTTTACTCTAGGAAAATGCCCCTCAAAGTTGAGATTATTCATGGTTAATCAATAGTTGGGATTATTGTAGGAAAATCGTGAATAGTTGGGATTATTCTAGGTAATTTTTCCTATAATATATCATTAGAAAGATGTTGAAGTCTATGTCATAATGCCACAAACATTACAATTATATGATTTTCCTATCAAAAGCTTCGGCCAAAAGAGTTATTATGTATCAAATTTAAACACAAAACATGTGATTAGGTTTATTTTTTGATTTTAAAAAGGGTTTTTTTTATGAATAACAGCCTCAAAGTTTTCTCGTTTTATGATTTACAGCCGCAAAGTTTTGTTTTTATGAATTACAGCCACAAACTTTTGCTTTTTCCTCAATTACGGCCAAGTGACCTGTTGACACCGTTGACAAGCTTATATGACCTTTGACTTTCTTTTTTCCTAATTTTTCCTTTTTTTTTTTAGTTTTCTTTTTTCTTTTTCCTGTTTTTGATTTTATTCCTTCATCCTCTTCACATCTTCATCCTCTCCCTCCTTTTTCTCCATCATATTAATCATCTTCCTCCTCCATTGACCCAAATCTTCCCCTTAAATTGACCCAAATCAAAAATCTTCAACATCTTCATCCCGTTTCACATAAACTTTCTGGATTGATTTTTTAAATTAACCCAAATCAAAAATCAAGCAAGTTTTGAAAATTAATCTCTCTTCATCACTTTCCTTACTTTGTTCTCCTCAAAGACTCAATCAAAGACCCGAATACTTAAAGACCCAATCACCCAAATTTCTCTGCAAATCAAACTGAACAAAATAACCCAGATGAAGATATCAGAAATAATCCTAAATTTAATATAAAGGTGGTATATTTTAAAGAGAAGGGTGAAAATTTGGAAAACTAAAAACCCAATTACATTTTCTGTAAATCAAAACTGAACAATAAAAATCCAGATTAAATTAATTTTTATTTTCTGGATTTTAAATTGATTTCTTAGGGTTTTAATTTTAATTTTAGTTTTAAATTAATAATTTCGGGTGGAATTATATCAGCAATGTTATTAAATGACAGATTAAGATACACAAGTTGAGACAACTGACCAAATTCAGAAGGAATGTTACACGAAATTCCAGTCCATTTGCAAAGAGAAAGAATTTATTCAGAAGGAAAATGATTCTTGAGTTGTCTAAAATGGCGGTATTTGCGTGAGAACTAAAGCTCAGAACAAGATTAGCTTTGGGGTGGATAAGGAAAATCAGTTTGTTGAAGACTCTTGGTATTCTTAAAATGGAATTCTTAAAGTGATAAGGAAGAACTACATAAGGAAGATCATTCAAATACCCAGAAAGTTCATCCCTTTCAATTTGGTATTCTTTGATTAGGGTTCTTAAAAAGGGGAAAGAAATCTAGGGTTTAGACTTTGGAGAGAAATTGGGTCTTTGAAAATTAATGATGACTTTGAAATTTAATGGAGGAGGAAGAGGATGAAAATGATGCAGAAGGAGGGAGAGGATGAAGATGTGAAGAGAATAAAGGAATAAAATCAAAAAAAAAAAAAGAAAAAGAAAAAAAAAGGAAAAATCAGGAAAAAAGAAAGTCAAAGGTCATATAAGCTGGTCAACTGTGTCAACCGGTCACTTGGTCGTAATTGAGGAAAAATCAAAAGTTTATGGCTGTAATTCATAAAAAAAAAAACTTTGCGGCTGTAATTCATAAAACGACAAAACTTTGAGGCTGTAATTCATAAAAAACCCTTTTAAAAAATTATTTTCTTTTTTAAAATTATTATCTGTTATTTAATTTAATTATTATTAATAAATTAAGTTTGATAATAATAAAAAATAATGGATGATTTTATAATTAAAACTAGAATTTACAGGCATTCTAGCAATTTTATTAAAACGAGGTGACGATATAATAAAAAGGATGGCAAAGTTTAAGAATTGGTTATAACAATGTAAAAAAATATCAAGAAAAAAAAAAATCATATATATATATATATATATATATCTATATATATATATATATATATATATATATCTATATATATATATATATATATATATATAAATATATATATATATATATATATATATATATATATATATATATATATATATAGGTTTAGGATCAAATAAGAAGGGGTGTGAAAATAGGAAGGATAGGAAGGAATTGCATCCATTAGATCTTAGATCAATGGTCCATGTTGCACGCGTTTTGAGAACAGGTAGGGATAGGGGTGTGATGCTTTCTTAAGTATTATGTGATACTTTCTGTATAAACATGTGTCACTTGAAAGTGTGATGTTTTATAAATCAATGTGTGATGCTTTCTTCATAAATATGTGTTACTAGATCTGCTGCTATGACAAATGTTTTTCGACCGTTAGATCTTAATCAATCAACGGTAGTTACTCCTTCCTATCCTTCCTATTTTCACACCCCTTCTCATTGGATCCCTCCCCTATATATATATATATATATATATATATATATATATATATATATATATATATATATATATATATATATATATATATATATATATATATATATATATATATATATATATATGAGAATTTTAGGGGGAAATGTGATGCAATTTCTAGAAAGTAAAATATGTCAAACTTAATAGAACAACCTCAAATGTAGATGTAATAAACCCTAACGGTCCGTTTGGTAGTTGGTAATAAGTCGTAGCAATAGAAATGAAAAACTAATGTAATTTTAGTTGAAAAATCTTTTGGCTATCTTGATAGCCATGCTTGACAACCTTTAATCATCTCATTTTGTTCACAAAATTCATTCCAATGCATTACTAATGAGAGATGTGATATTATGAGGTAATGGAAATTTGTGAACAAAAAAACTTTTTTGTGATCAACGTTTCATTACCATGGGAATGACATGAAGCTTTTGATGAAATTTTACACTATAAACCATTTCCATTACCATCATTTAGTACCACTAACCAAATGGTACGTAAGAGACGTAAAAGTATGTAATATACAACCAGAAATTAGAAGAGAGTAAGTTGTACGGTATAGTAAGTGAGTTGATAAAAGGTAAGCTAGGTGAAAATAGAATCGTATGACCATGCCTAAAGAAATGCCATACTAGATTCAGTTAAAACAAGATCCTATTCTATACAGTAGAGTTAAAAGATCTTGATTGGTGTATATAAATAATGCACAACCACTACATAAACTATTACATAGGCAAATGCATGAAATCAAGCAATCTGTCAAGGGTCCCAAGGATTACAACAGTAAGGGGTGCCAAAAGATTAGGGGCCTTTCTGGAGTAAATATGTTTCCCCGAGTTCATATCGATTTACACAGTAGTGCCCAATATATACGACTATTAATTGAACCTTACCCCCCATAATTAATAAATTACCAAAAATGAAAATTCATTGCTAATGAATTGATTGACAATAGCTTACGGGTAGTCCCCATACAGATCACAAAACCTCAACTGGGAAGGTAAGGGCTTGCAGAGAAGAAGCTGTGGCCAATATTTCCGCGAGTAGCAAATGGACAGAATGATCCGTTCTCATCCAGGAATGGTAATCGTTTATACAGCCTTTTTGGCATCTCCAGAACACCGTTGAAAGTTAATCATTTGTCGATTCCTGGAGAATAATCGATCAAGCTGTGGTGGGAACTGGGTAGTTTATAAGTCACAAGTCATTGACGATGGCCTCTCTCCTTGTCCCTAACAATTTTTATGAATTATACACAGTTGCTCAATCACAACATGATTTCTATATTTACAGGAGTGATTCACAAAATTATGTGCTTTTGGGTAAAATCAGATGCAGCCGAACCTATTCCTTCCGTTCTTCATAAGCCTCTTCAATTGTATGTTTAAGTCCATGATATTTACAGACACGTGACAGCAAACTTACAGAGCCTAGTTCATAAACCTGAAATTTAGAGAATTAACGGAGCTTATCAGTGTGAAAACATGGTCAGTACAGTGGCAGATTGTAATGACAAAGATCGAGTAAACAAAGCAGTATATTTAGTGTTTAACGTACAGTGTTCTCCACGGGACATGCCAATGAGAAAGCTAGAGCATTTTATATCTAGGGTCGCTTGGCTATGACGTTGCTTGGATTATGACTTGTGAATCAAGAAAGGCAAAGGTGTGTGATGCACCTATGTCCTTTGGACGATGTTTGGTTGACTATTTATGGCACCAATTTTCCTTTTAGAGTTCCCCAAAACCTTTCCCTTAACTCTCAAGTTCCCAATGGGGGTTCGGTGAACAGAGTTTTGAGTCCTCACACATACAGATAACATTGGGCTACAGAAATGTCCAATATTCTGATTTGTAAGAAATTATATAGTCAAGTAAGAGCAGTCATCTCTCTACTTTCTCTCTCTAATCTTTCCTCTCTGCCAAGTGACTTCCATTGCTTCGCCATGGAAGGCAGGAGGAGAGGTCGACCCCCGAGAAGAGCGAAGATTGGGCTTGCTAGGGTCTGTTGTTCATCCTAAACCCCATAAATGACTCAGAATCGGGTTTGAGAACCCCCTTTCAATCCCGATAATTATGTACCTGTTAAACCCTAAAATCCAAAATTGAATCTTCGTATCTGGGTTTGAGAAATCGATGGTTTGGGGCCTAGTCTTTGTCGAATCTAGAGTTTAGATCTTCACAAATCGAAACCCTAAGTTCGCTGCTCAATTCAGTGCGCAATCGAAGACCTGGGGAAGAACCCTAATTTTCTGAAACTCAATCCAATTTCGACCTCAAATCTCCATGGAGGATTTCAAGGCTTACTTGAGGTTACTCACAAATATGGGACTCGATGTTCTTGGTTTGTTCGATGTTCTGTTCTACACGAATCTGGAGCAAATTGAGGTATCTTTCCATGGTTTGGTTGTATAGTTTCAATCCCCTACCCCCTGATTTAGGTCTGGTTGGAGTTTTGTTCTTGGTCGATGCCTGTAGTCAGTTTGCCCTAATACGGATCGACAAAGACTGCTCATGAACTGTGTATACAGTTTAGTTTCTTGAGGGTAACAAGTCAATTGTTATTCCTTTTCCTCCTATCTATCATAGCACCCTTTTTATGGGTCTTGTGATGATATGAGTAAGTATTACTACCATCTTGAACCGTTGGAAGAGGGTCTTTGGGTGAGTTGCTTGCGGTGGGGCTTTGGCACATCCCCAGTGATGCTACCCCTTAGGTTCTCTCGTGTGTTTTGCTGCTGGTATAGGCTTCCTATGGTGACGTTGGATTCTTTGAATGCGAAGTCTGGTTTCTCTCCAGTGTGCTGACTTTTGCTCTTTGAACAAGATGAATAATTAGTTTCAATTGGTGGGAATGACTAGGCTAGTTAATTGAGGGCAGTAGCTCGTTCTTGGATGTTTGGAAGGGCAGTTTGGTTCCCTCTCCCCTCAAACAACCCTGTATATGACAAAGAGGGTGTATGGTAGGTTGTGTATGCATACTACTTGGCTGCCTCTGGTATTGCTACATCTGTCTGATTGCAGGTACCCCCTATGCAGCTGGGTTTGATCATCTGGTTTGCAGACTGTAAAGAGCTTGTGTCACAACGGCAAACAAGGCGCCAAAATCAGTTGAAATGGTGTATCAAAGGCGTAACAAATTCCCCTGCTGAGCTGGCATATTTCAAACTTATTTTTCTGTTTTAGGAAAGGTCTAGAAAAGGAATTTTGTGTGTGTAACCACCTCTATTTTCAGGAGTTTGTTAGGCTGAATGCTATATATATATGATGTAAATAATGGTAATCATCATGAATGAAATACACACTGACCTTCTCCTCTATTCTTCTCTCTCTTACTCTACTTTCTTTCTTCTGCAATTCTTCTCTTCTGTACCCTTTTCTGTCCTCCCTTCTCTAAATTCTTTGTTGTACTTCTTAAAATTCACATATATTTCAGTACTATTTTTGGGGTTCATCACATCTTGGTATCAGAGCCGAGACTTTTTTTTGGCGTAAAATGGGTAATCCGACAAACCAACAGCGCATTGAGCAAAACCTATCTCAAATGGAGGAGAGAATGTCCCATAATCACTCGATTTTGGAGACAAAATATTCTGATATGGAAAAAAATATGGCCCTAATGATGGATTTACAAAATAAAATCCAGGACAGCCTTAACCGGTTGGTCAGCAGTAACCCTCGAGTCGTATTTTGGGAAATCCCCCGGTGCCTCGTCAAGGGGTTAGCACAGCAGCCAATGAGAATATGGATTGGGCTAATCACCTCTTTTCGGAGTCATCTGGAAACACAGACAGCCGGAGGAATGAAGGAGGATCGGGGAATCGAGATAGTAGCTGGAGGCTAAAGAGGATTGAGATACCTCTTTTTACGGGTGGTAATCCGGATGGTTGGATTGTACAAGCTTAACAATTCTTCTCTTTTTATCACATGGAAGAGGAGGAAAAATTGGAAGCTGTTGCTGTAAGTATGAGGGGTGATGCTCTTTTCTGGTATCAATGGGAAATGCAACAAGGGGACATTCTTTCTTGGAGGGAATTTAAGAATTTATTGCTGAGGCATTTCCGGCCCCAGAATCAAGGTGGCTTGGTGGAACAGTGGGCGGCGGTGAGGCAACATGGAACTGTGGCGAAGTATTGTAAGGAATTTATTGAGAAGCTGTCGTGTTTGGGTCGAGTACCCACCGATATTTCTCTAGGCATTTTCATTAATGGCCTTAGAGGAGATATCAGGAGTGAGTTGAGGCTGATGGACCCACCCAATTTAAAAATTGCTCTTGGTTGGGCGGAAAAAATTGAGGAAAAAGATTGGGCTAAGGTTTTTTATGGGAGGTATAGAGAATTTGGAAGAACTGGGCCCCACCTGACCAAAACCGTACCACCCTATTACCCAAAAAATTCTCAAAAACAAACAGAAACCCATAACCCACCCCCACGTACTTACTCCCCCCACAACCCACAAAAATACCTACCCACCCATACCCACCAAAAACCCACATGAAACTAACCTGAAAACTTTACCCCTTAGCGACAAGGAGTTTCGGGAGAAGAGAGCCCGTGGATTATGCTTTAAGTGTGATGAAGCTTGGTCCCTTAATCATGTATGCCGGAATCGCGAATTTCGGGTGCTTATCACGGAGGATGATGAGGAGGAAGAAGTATTGGCCAAACCGGAAGACGAAGAACCGGTCCTTTCCCAGTTCCAGGAGGATACCGACCCCTTGGCCGGTATATCCTTACAATCTCTCATTGGGTTTACCCAACCGAAAACAATGAAGCTTGATGGTAAGGTGGCGGAAACAACCGTGGTGATTTTGATCGACTCTGGAGCAACCAACAATTTCGTTTCCACCTCCACCGCAAGGAAATTAGGGCTGGCCATTTCAGCTTGTAAGCCGTTTGGAGTCACCTTGGGAACCGGATATGAGGTCTTTGGTGAAGGAATTTGCCGACGGGTCTCTTTATGGGTGCAAGGTATGGAGTTTTTTGATGATTTCTTTTTGTTGGAATTAGGAGCCTTAGACTTTATATTGGGAATTCAGTGGTTAGAAAGGCTGGGAAATGTATTAATTAATTGGAGGACTCAGACCATGACCTTTAAATGGGAGGGTAAGGATGTCATTTTGCTGGGGGACCCATCACTGAGGTGTTCTAAAGTCTCTGTCAAAGGGATGACTAAGGAACTTAGGAGGGAAATACGTGGCTATTTAATTGAGTACAATGGCTTTTGTGGGACTCTTGAAAACAGTAACCCAAACACTACCATACCCCCTTTCCTTTCGACAACCTTAGATAAATACCCCGAAAATTTTCAACCCATCACCAAACTACCCCCTCACCGTCCTCAAGACCATGCTATCACTCTCAAAGATGGCAGTAACCCAATCTCCCTTCGGCCTTACCGTTACCCATACTCACAGAAAAAGGAGATAGAAACCATGGTACATGATATGCTCAAAGCCGGCATCATCCAACCCTCCACCAGCACATTTGCTAGCCCCGTCATCTTAGTCAAAAAGGGTGATGGTTCTTGGCGATTTTGTGTTGATTACAGAGCCCTAAACAAAGCCACAATCCCAAACAAATTTCCTATCCCCGTTATCGATGAACTATTAGATGAGCTCCATGGAGCAAGCTTTTTCACCAAGTTAGACCTTAAGTCCGGTTATCACCAAATTCGGATGAGACCGGAGGACGTTTCAAAGACCGCGTTTCGCACACATGAGGGTCACTACGAGTTCCTAGTGATGCCCTTCGGTCTTACTAATGCGCCGGCCACTTTCCAAGGTCTAATGAATGAAGTCTTTCGGCCATACTTGCGCAAATTTGTATTAGTGTTTTTCGACGACATTCTCATCTATAGTCGTAGTATGGAGGATCATGTGCGTCATGTGGATGTCATTCTTGCCACGTTAAATTCCCATGCCTTGGTGATTAATTTGGAGAAATGTAGTTTTGGTGTAACCAAAGTTGCTTATCTAGGCCATGTCATTTCGACTCAAGGGGTTGAAGTAGACCTAGAAAAAATTTCAGCTGTGTCACAGTGGCTATGCCCCAAAAATATTCGAGAATTGTGTGGGTTTTTGGGCTTAACGGGATATTATCGACGTTTTGTAGCTGGGTATGCACAAAAGGCAAAGAAACTCACTGATTTGCTCAAAAAGGATTCATTTCACTGGGATGATTTAGTCACTACTGCTTTTGAGAACCTCAAAACTGCCATGGTAAATGTCCTTGTCCTTGCTATGCCTGATTTTGGTAAATCCTTTGTGGTGGAAGCGGATGCTTCGGGATTTGGGTTGGGAGCAATACTTATGCAGGATAACCACCCTATTGCATTTTATAGTTGTACCTTGGGGCCTCGATCACAGCTTAAGCCAATATATGAACGGGAGCTCATGGCTATAGTCTTATCGGTCTTGCGATGGAAACACTATTTGATGGGCACTCATTTTGTGGTCAAGACTGACCAACACAGTCTGAAATTTCTATTGGAGCAACGTGAAATTGGCTCGGCTTATTAGAAGTGGGTCATGAAGCTCATTGGCTTTGATTTTTCGATTAGGTACACCCCGGGCAGCAAAAATACCGTAGCAGATGCTCTTTCACGACGTGCCGGTGACTCAGAAATTTCTTGTGCCGCTCTTAGTACTGTTTCCCTAGATTGGGATATTCTAGTAAAGGAGGTCAAAGCTGATTCCTTCCTTTCCAAAATCCGCACAGCCCTTGAAACAGGATTGGATAAGCCGTATGGGTTCACACTCGTTCATGATCGTTTGTATTATAAGGGACGGTTTGTTTTAGCTAAGTCCTCGCCTTTCATTCCGGTTCTCCTCAAAGAATATCATGACTCTCCATTTGGAGGACATGGAGGTGAGGTCAAAACCTATCAACGCCTTGCAATGGAATGGTATTGGGATGGCATGCGGAAGCAAGTTAGTGAATATGTGCGCCAATGTCATGTGTGTCAACAACAAAAAGTTTCCAATCAATCTCCCGCCGGCTTACTTCACCCATTGCCGATAGCCACTTGTGTTTGGGAACATATATCTATGGATTTTATCGAAGGTCTTCCAAAATCTCACGGGGTTGATTCCATATTGGTGGTCGTGGACCGTTTCACTAAGTATGCTCATTTCCTCCCTTTAACTCATCCTTTTTCTGCTGAATCAGTGGCTGCTGTATTTGTGAAGGAAGTGGTCAGGTTGCACGGGTTTCCCTCTTCCATTGTTTCCGACCGAGACAAAATCTTCCTTAGTTCATTTTGGAAGGAGCTTTTTCGGTTACAGGGAACTAAGTTGGTCCGTAGCACAGCATTTCATCCTCAAACGGATGGCCAGTCTGAGATTGTCAATAAGGCTCTCGAAACATTCTTGCGTTGCTTCATTAACGGGCATCCTAAGCAATGGGCCAAATGGGTGCCTTGGGCTGAATTTTGTTATAACACATCACCACACTCTTCGATCAAAATGACTCCGTTTCAAGCTCTCTATGGGCGTCCTCCACCTCACCTCGTTCGTGTTGGTCCCTCTCTTACCTCTGTGAATCATTTAGATCAACTCTTACAAGAGCGTGATGGCATGTTGGATGAAATTCAATTCAACTTAGTGTGTGCTCAACAAATCATGAAACACTATGCCGATACTAAGCGTCGTGAACTCTCTTTTGAAGAAGGTGATTTGGTTTTCCTTAAGCTGCAGCCATACCGACAGCAATCCTTGGCTAAGCGTCCCAATGCCAAACTAGCACCTCGTTTCTTTGGTCCGTACATGGTCAAACAAAAGGTCGGCAAGGTGGCTTACTTACTGGATTTGCCTCCCCATAGTCACATTCATCCCGTTTTCCATGTATCCCAATTAAAACCAGCCCGCGGTTATACTGTTCCTTCTGATACCCCACCCTCAGTTTCTCCTGGAATGGTGGTGCAAGCTACCCCTGCTGCCCTCTTGGCTGTGCGCCATCCTACTGCTACTACCACTGAAGTACTGGTTCATTGGACAAGTTGCTCTCAATCTTATGCAACTTGGGAGAGTTTGGACAAGATGATGCTGGCCTATCCTGATGCTCACCTTGAGGACAAGGTGAAGCTCCTGGGCGAGGGTATTGTCACAACGACAAACAAGGCGCCAAAATCAGTTGAAATGGTGTATCAAAGGCGTAACAAATTCCCCTGTTGAGCTGGCATATTTCAAGCTTATTTTTCTGTTTTAGGAAAGGTCTAGAAAAGGAATCATGTGTGTGTAACCACCTCTATTTTCAGGAGTTTGTTAGGCTGAATGCTATATATATGATGTAAATAATGGTAATCATCATGAATGAAATACACACTGACCTTCTCCTCTATTCTTCTCTCTCTTACTCTACTTTCTTTCTTCTGCAATTCTTCTCTTCTGTACTCTTTTTTGTCCTCCCTTCTCTAAATTCTTTGTTGTACTTAAAATTCACATATATTTCAGTACTATTTTTGGGGTTCATCACAGCTTGCTTGGGTCTAATCCTGCTCACATTAGCTGGAATGTGATGGACTAATGCTGCTGGTATGGCAGCATCCTTAAGCAACTTGGGCGGAATGGAGCATCAAGCAACAAAGATGTTGTGTTGATGGTTAAATTGTTGTTTCCTTTGTATTTGATCTATATGGAACATATATCCTGTTTTGCATAGTCTATCTTGGCCAAAGCCATCAGTAATGTATTGACTTAGTGATCTAATTTTAGTGTTTAGGCTAGGAGATACTATCTCCTCTTTTGGAGGCGTCTTTCCAAACCTCGCGGATGACAAGGGGCATGTCCCTTGGAGCTTCGTTTGGCTAGACTCCTCAGTCTGTTGAACCCGATGTAAGCTACGGCTATTTTTCTGGCATTTTATAAGATTTACTTTGCCAAAAAAAAAAAACAACTATATAGTCAAGTAGTATCTTGTTAGATTCATCTTAAAATATAATTTTCAAACATCATTTTGTAATTGTTCAATGTACATAATTAGAGAAATTAAATTTAAATTATATATACACCCTCCTATTCACTTGAGTTGTCCCATTTAGTTTTTCACACTTATCGAGACAATATTTTAGCCCTTAATATCTCAAATTTTTGTTAATTAAAAATTATAAAAAGTTAATATTAATAATCTTTGTATTGAGACCAATCAAACAAGATCCCATATGATTATATTTTAACTTATAGATTAAGAGTAAAATACAAATTAAGAGTGGTAAGTAAATAGTGCCCAAAAAGAAATGGGACAACTCAAGTGAATAAGAGGGAGTAATAAATATGATAATCTAAACTTAAAAATGCATAAACCATAAATGAGGTTTTAATAGATAATCCAACAATTGGCCATTGGATATGACTCTTTACTACCCATAACACTATTAACATCAATCGTGGAAAAACATTAATAACATATATGGATTGAGCTTCACTACCCTAGGATTAAAGTGATCAATGGTGAGAATTAGAGACGAGAGTCTCATGAATTATTGATGTAAGGTTTTGTTTTTTAGAAGGCGCCCAAAATCCCGCCCAATTCTCCTTAAATATTTGGAGATGGCGCTCCATATTTACTCATTAAAAAAATCTAACTATTGAGAAATCACCCATTTTTTTTCTCAGTTATCCTTCCCCTTACCTTTAAGGCTAGCTCCTTCATTTACCTTCAATGACAATTTATTCTATAGACATATTTGTGGATTACTGAATCATATTAATTGATACAAAGAATTTTCAACTTCGGTTTCAATTATTGGGCTTTAATTATTGTTATTCTATTTATTAATGGATTACTACTCGATTTCTGTTTTTAATCAATTTTATATCTAAGCAGCATTTTTGAACCATAATTCTTGATTTTTTTTTGTTTTTAATTCGTTGAAATTTTTTAGTTCTTAATTATTTGATAAAATTAGACAGATTGAAACATTGTACATGTGGCTAATGGTCATATACACTATAAACGTCTGCAAGCCAACCTTATAATGCTTTAAAACAACCAAAGATAAACAATTTTGAATTCTAACATTGTTATAAACAATTTAGAAATGGGTTGTTAAGATAAAGAGAGATAATGAGTTTATGAATGAAATTAAAAGAAAAAAAGGTGGGACCAATGCTAAAAAAGGAAATGGCGGAAAATGAGTGAGACAAACTAAAATGAAAAATGGTGCAAATTGAGAGAGATAGGGGAGAGTGATTGTTTGGGATTGATCATTAAAGTAGCTTGGCTAGAATTTTCAGTGCATTGGTATACATTGCATAGTCATTTATTTTAGGAAAAGTTGCTTCAGAGTTCAGACAGGTTTCACATACAGGACCATCAGGCTGTAGCTAAATCTGTCAGCGACTGGGTTTTGTAGATTCTGTGCGCTTGTGTGGATTATTTTGTTCTTGTGCTTATTACTCATGCTAGAGTGAAGAATGCCTGTGGAAGATTATTTGACGGCAGCTTACAACAAAGTTGCAGAGCAATATGGCCTATGTTGAATCAAGCTATAGTAGACACAAGAGTGGATTTGTATGTATAATTGCTAGGTAGCTAATGATAATGGCCACAATAGAAACAACAAGGTGGTACCTTTTACCAGTGTACAAGCAAGTATGGGTTTGAGGGTTTAGATGTACACAAACTCATCTTGTAAAAACAAAGTACCTTATGAAATTAAAGATTTCAGAATGGAGCTTGGGGAATATAATGAAAATAGCAGTGATCCTGAGGTATTTCTTATATAGTAGCATACACTAGAGAGATATTCGATTTTTGTAACACTCAAGAGGATTTGCAATTTACAATTACAAAATTGTAGTTGGTTAAAATTTAAAACCACAATCGTGCGGTTGGAAGGAAAATTTAAGCAATGAATTTCAAGGAAAACTCAAGATCAACACTTGGGAGGTAATTAAAAAGAAAGTAGCATGTGAATATGTTTTGGTAGACTACAAGTGACAACAATACGTCAAATATGTGAGTGAATTTGAGCCATAGTGCAAAATATCAGCCACATCACCGTATTGCAACCATATTGTAAAGGAGCTTATTGCGACCAATATATAGGCCGTAATAACCCCGAAACCATCCGTATTGACAGCAAAAGCCGTTTTGCAGCCGGTACCGCAATCAAAACCATATTTGTGCATTATGATTTAAACAGCTAGCAAACTCGTTGCAGGTAACGATCTACAGGAGAGAATTGAAGTACATTGATTTAGGTCTATATTACAAAGAAGACATGGATATGGCAACGAAACTGAAGGAGTCGCTCTGCGGATTTAGCAACAAAATTGGGATGGGAAGAGCAAGAAAAGAACAGGTTCATCTAATGGTAGTGTGGTCCAGTTGTCTATGAAAATTGTTGGTGCAAGTGTGTTGGATAGCATGAGGTGCAATCAAGTAAGGCTACTGAATTAGTAGAGACTTCTGGCACGCAAGGTATATAATAAATATCAATAAAATATACTAATGAAGAAACGCAAACACATGTCACACTATCATTTAAAATTTTCCCGCCTTTTTTCTATTATTGACAGGTAACTTGATATTTGACTTGATATTTAGGAAAACAATTAACTTATTAATACATGTAATATTTGTTAATTCACTATAACTATATGTGATGATCTATTGAAATACTATATTTTCTTATATAAACCAAAAAAATAATATGCATATAAATCTTTATTTGAACTTAGATAATAAATCATCATCATATAATGAATAAGCTAACTAATTGGCTATTTTTCAACTAGATGCTCCCACCTATCTATCATACTTGAAGACTTCTAAAATACTTGTCTCAAATATCTATAATTACTATAAGTATAACGTTTTAATATAGTGGTATAATAAATATTTATTCACTTTGATAATGATAATATCTAACAAATACAAACATTTTAATAATTATTATAAGTTTATGTTGTAAATGAATTAATCTTATAAATAATAATATTATTCATATCAGTAAATATTTATAACATCCGTGTTTTACAAGGGATTCTATCTAGTTATATGCTACAAGTGTAACGACAATAGCGCAAATGGTGGAATATGGATTGAGGAACTAATCACACATGATAGAGGTTCGGAATTCTCAAGACAAGTTGGCCATGAAGATTAAAAAGTTTGGCATGGGAAACCCGCCAAACTCAATGAAAAGGAATTTGGAAGGGTTTTTATTTGTTTCTATTTCTAACCAAGCATGTTAAGAACTTTAAGGAGTTTGCTTTCTATTTTTTTCCCTCCATCCTTTCATTTCCCTCTAGTGAAGCAAATAGCCCCTCATTTTATAGCAACGTAGCAATAGAAATCTACAATTACACTGAATATGAAAATAGAAATATGCTTAATGAATTATCAACAGAGGTATAATACTTACTAGATGCGTCAAAATCAACCGGCTCTCCAGTTGAAAATAGATTCCAGAACAAAGCAGACAAGAAATACAAGCATGATGTCAGCCACAAAAATCCTCTGAAAGATCCAAACCATTCAACAAAAAATCCAGCCCCAACTGTCCCTATAATTGCTGCTGAAGTTCCAGCTGTATTAGCCAGTCCTAATAACAGATATAAACTTCATCAAGTAAGACTTCAAACATCAAAGAATCAAAGAATATACCCTCATTTTGTCATCTTGAATTTCATTCATGAATCCAAGTATATCAAACAAAAACTTTGAGATATCCGATGAACTAAAAATCTTTACCATGTAGGACGCCAGTATATTGAGGAGCAATTTCCTGGCACCACAAGAGAACCAAATAAAAAGTCACTAGAATGATACATAGAATCCACAGAGATAAACTTTCTTAAGCAACAAACCTGTATATTGACAAGAAAACCAGAATGACTGAATGACTTTAGTCCAACAGCTAATGTAAGCCAAGCAGAAGCTATCATTGGGCTTGAAGCTGAAGTAAGGCCAAAAAGAGCAACGCCAGGACCAAAAAACCCTATTGACTGCACACAATGAACACATCAATTGTTAATTTTTTGACAGTTTGAAGGAGCCTATAAAACATAAAAGAAAAGGATGTTGAGAACATATACGACGAGAGTACACAGTCTAAACTAAGTTCACAAAGATTTATAAAAAGATCATCACGGCCAGGTCAAATACAGAAAATATAAACTAAATCACATTGTATCAATCCACATTTTATCAAATCATGAATGAAGAAAATCTAATCAAACATGGCCCAACAAATGAGATAAAATTGGCATGACAATGGCCAACTTGAAACCAATGAAATGATTAAACGAACGTACTTGTCCTGCAAAACATATCCTGCCAGAGTAACAACTAACAGGTCTTAGTACAGACAAGCAATATCCTAGGTGTAGAAATGAAATATAATCAAAGTGTCTTATCAAGTTGATTAGTTGATCATACAATCATAGGAGTTGATAAGGTCGATGCCTATTTGCAAGTACCAAATCTTCCTAAAGATATAGTACATTCGCGGAAGCATGACAGCAAAACATGAAAATTTGTCTTAATTCAAATAAGCGTATGTTCCCCCTTCACGAATTCTCGAAAATGTGTCATAACGCCTAGATACACATAAATGTTTAGGTAACATAATGTCAAAGATTGAAAGAAAAAAGGAGAAGAAAGATTAGGCACTCAACTCCAAGAATGGGTACATTCCTACATGGAGAAAAAGAGGCCACCCACAAAATAAATGAATCCTGCAAAATTATTAAGTACTAACCTGCATGATTTTTCGGGTCAAAGTGACACTTAAACCACGCTGGATTAACATATCTGACCAAGCACCTGCAAAATATCCCACAAAGGCCATCATGGTCCAGGGAACAGCGCTAAACCAAGCCGCATGACTAAGATCAACATGATATACCTGCAAAACACTCAGAAAAACAATCAATCAAAGAATATTCATATAGCATGTGATTTCCACACAGAAAAAAGAATATCAAAATTTAGATCCTCACGCTCTTAAAGTAGATAGGCATCCATGACAGAATAACAAAGAATCCCTGCATAGTGAAAATACAACTATGACTTAACGGGGAGGTAAACAAATTTCTGTTATATCAAGTGATGAAGTCAGTGTGATATGCAATTCTATTCGACGCCATAGTCATCTAAATTAAGATCTTACCCAACTATGCATGGCATTGGCAACCATAAGTGACCATGTAGGAAGCTTAGAGAGCATTCGCCTAAAAGGTGGGATCACAAAAGCTTTGTGTGTCTTCCCAGCATTGGACGAAGAAAGTTTTTTCCTCTCAGACAGTATGTAATTTAATTCGTAACTAGAAATCTGTGGGCTTCTCTCTGGAATACTGGAAGTTGCAGACAGCCAAACCACAACCCAGAGAAATCCGGATAATCCAAATATCACAAATGGTCCAAACACACCAGCATTAGACATAAGAATGGGAGAAAGTACTAGTCCAATAGCACTTCCAAGCTGAAACCCGGCCATTGCTATACCAACAGCTTTTGCTCGTTCTACTCGAGGAAACCATCTAGAAAAGTAGTAACTTTAGAAAATTAAACAATTGCATAAATAACACAAAGAAGAGAAATAAAACCTTAATTTAGCAGCTAAAAAACATGCACATTTACTTAGGAATAGAGCATTTGGAGTTCATACTTTGATATCATGTTGTTCATTGAAGGAAGAGCTACACCTTCTGCAATGCCAACTGTAGCTCGAGTGGCAAGCAGAGCCCAAAGCGACTTTTCAGCTGCCCATGGAGTAAGAAAAGTAGCAAAAGACCACATAGCAACACCCCATCCCATAACAGTCTTTCCCCCATAGTAATCCACTAGAGCTCCACCAGCAATTGGTGATACAAGGTATCCCCACAAGAAAGATGACTGCCATTAGCAATAACAAATAAAATCAGCAGCAGCAAGAACAAGAAGTTAACATACATTCATAAGTTTTACCTAAAATTATGTCCTAAATATACATAAAATACAAAAGTAATCAAGCTAGCCTTTTGAAATATCTAAACCATCACTTCAGAGTTCAGCCGATAATTTATGATATAAATCTTCCATAATTGTCACGTCTTCCATCCAAAATTAGTTGCTACATATATTTACGGAGTAAGTTAAGGAAAGGGGAGGAAAGGGGCTAGTGAGTATCAAAACTAGGTTCCTATTGGGTAAAATGGCAAAGTGGTACATGCTCCAACTAAAACAAGACTTGATTCTCTAGTTGCTACTATTTTTGTTTCTTTTTATGTAAAGTTTTTCTCCCATCAACCCTAAAAGACAAAAACCTAACTTACTTCACTTCCACCATCCTTATTTTAATGCTCATAGTATCCATTCAATTTGTGTCTAATTGCAATGAAGACAAATATGTATTCATTTAATTTTGAAACTTCTCGTCAAATCATATGCATTTCATATTTATGGTAAGTTGCATATGATGCTTGCTATAAATAGTAGGTTGAAAACAACCATTCTTTTGTTTTTAAAAAAGTTTTATACTTACATCTAATCTAAAACTTCACTTAGAAGGAAATCTAGATGAAAACCACTGAATGGTGTTGGGATGATGAATGATGTACACTATTCATTCAATTGAATCACAACTAATTTAATACTTTCACAATTTTCTATCTATCCTATATATCCTAAGTGCTAATGATCGACTCCAAAAAAGAGTATAAAACCCAATGTAGCAACAAAGTTGGGACTTGCAAGGGAGGGAGTATTAAGTTTTCGGTTTTCCTATAATTTACCAACATATAATATCAATGAAAACGATACACCACGCATTATCGACCCAAACAACAAAATCTTTAGGCATATATGAAAAAAAAATTATTTCACAAGTATCAAGAAATTTTTATGATGCAGTATGCATGAACACCAAGATAATGAATGACACAGATAACATAAAATTTCAACATACACCATCCATTCTATTACAAATACTTTTAAGGTTGGAATTGTATCATGATTTTCTCAATCCTAACACTAACTTTATATATCTCCCACTTAGATGGTGTTATCTAAGAGCAAACTGCAAAGCAATGCATAGGTCAATGGACCACAAGGTTCAGCTACATATCAGCTTTTGCATAGATCAATATATGTACCATCTAGAGCCACAAAATAAGGAAATTTCATCAACAAAATCCGAATGAGAATTCAGTGTCACTAAAAGTTTTTCAAAAAAACTCGAAACCGCTATAAATTTGTTACTATCTACCAATAAGTAATCAATTGAGCAACAAAACAACTGAAATCAACAAGGGAACATCTGAATGAATATTAAATAACATCCGTATAAATAATAAAAGTTACCTCCTCTCCATGATAAACAAAGTTGTTCATAAACTTGAAATCACAAGAAGTTCTCCACAGCCTACCAATCAGTGGCCAAATGAGCAACTAAACGAGTGAAATGAACGCCGCAAAATATGCATGAACTTCGAATGACATCAATCGATAAATCAAAATAGCTTGCAATGCAGATCTTTTTAAAAGATCCGAGGAATGATCAAATAAGCAATAAAGCTATTGAAACAAAAGCCGGAAAAAACTGTTGAACAGAAAACACATTGTGCACATTCAGAAACACAAAATTCACTCAAAAACCGAGCAACAAATTTCAAAAATTTCAGAAACGTCAAACAATTTTTAAAAATCAAAACAAGCATACTATACAATAATCAGAAACGTCATTATCTAGCCACATCTTTAATTATAAAATAAATGAAAATTCAAAACTAAAGATTATAAACCTGAACAACGCCAGCGAAAGCTTGACTCCAACCATTTGATTGAGAAAGAGGAACAATGGCGACCGACATAACAACACGATCAGCATTGCAAAGAACGAGAGCTAAAGCAAGCATCATCACTACTTTTACTCTTTCAGAGGTCAAAAACTCCACAAAACTCGGCGATTCAATTTCTTCACTTTTTCCATCAACAAACGACTGCGAATCTCCGGAAGAAAACCTAGATTTTCTGGAAAGTAATTTCGGGAATCCATGTCGGAATTTGAAAGTCGGCGAAATCGGAGAATGAATACCAGCAAAGTAGGACGGGAAATTCAACTGATTGGCGAAGGAAACATAAGCAATTTGAGAAGAGAGAGAATGGTTATGGAAGAAAAGGAAATTAGGGTTTTGAGAAGGGGAAATTGTACGAAAGCGAGATTTGGAATTGCATAAGAAGGAGGTTGTGTCCATGGTTGGATACTTCGATGCCAAAGTTAGTGGAGGAGGAAGGAACAAAACATAGGCATAGGCGGGTGTATTCTGAGTTAGTGACACTAGTCTACACTTTTCCGTAGATAATTGACGGTTAGTCGATAGTCCTTGCCTCCTTGGCTATTGTTTGTGGTTTATTGTTTGCTGCTTGTTGATTTAAACATAGGTGTGTTTGGTATGAGGGAATTGTGGGTGGGAATGGGATTAAAAATCCCAAAAGCTAGATATCCCATGTTTGGTTCATGGGAATGAGATTAAATTTAAGAAAATTTACCTAGAATAATTCAAATTATTCATGATTTTTCTGTAATAATTCCATTTATTGATTAATCATGAATAATCCCAACTTTGAGGGGTGTTTTCCTATAGTAAACTTGGGTAACCCAATGACCTACTATAGTAGGTAATTCACAAAAAAAATTAAATATTAATTTAAAATTAGAAAATATTTTTGAAAATTTACATAAAAATTTTTAAATAATAAAAAAATCATAAATTTTTTATGAACATTTTTTTAAAAAAAATTTCGACATTTTATTTTAATTTATCTTTTTTTTAAAAAAAATAAAATTTGGTATAGCAAGTCACCCGGTCACCGGGTTTACTCTAGGAAAATGCCCCTCAAAGTTGGGATTATTCATGGTTAACCAATAGGTGGGATTATTGTAGGAAAATTATGAATAGTTTGGATTATTCTAGGTAATTTTTCCTTAAATTTAAGGTTGGGAATGAGATTAAATTTTAGTCAATTCCCAACTAGGGATGGCAATGGGTATTGGACCCGACCCGGATCCGTGGATCCGTATCCGTTTTCACGGATCTGGGGCTTAAAAAAATAGACCCGTCGGGTCCGGGTCTAATTATTAAGTCACGGATCCGGATCCGAATCTAAGTAAAATACCCGGACCCGCGGATCTTAAGACCCGTTTTTTAAAATTATATCATAATATCAATATAACTTATTGTACTTGCATACTCCTAACGTCTATTATTACTACATACCTGTTTCCCACTCCCATCATTCCCATTTCTGATTTCCCAACTCCCAAAGTAAAATACCACTTTTATTATATTTTTATTTCAAAATTTGATAAACCCTAAAGTAAAATTTTGGCAAATATAAGTAAAGTACTTCAAGTAAAATACCACTGACAAATCCAAAACTGCCTCCCACCCACTTTTATTTCAATCCAAAACTCCCTCCCACTCCCCACATTCTTCCCAGTTCCTATTCTCGCAGCCACGGCCAGCCTCGCCTCCACGCCACACGTCCCACGTCAGAATGATCGACTTAGAATGATTTATGAATGAAATATTGTGTATCAGCTATGTTTATTTATGTTCGTTGGATATTTTGAATACAATTTGTAGTTGTGTAATATTTTTTTTAAGTGATAGATTGTGAAATTATATATTTATTAGTCTATGAAAAGCGTCATGGCAATCTCAAAACGATTCGAAAATACACCAAAAAGGGCAAAAAACAAGTGAGATCCGTTTTGGACCCGGACCCGGTACTGGATCCGCAATAACCACGGATCCGGATCTGGGTCTTGTAAAAATAGACCCGCGGATCCGAATCCGGATCTGGACCCTGTACCTGAAAACGGATCTGGATCCGGGTCCACCTAGACCCGGCCCAGATCCGACCCATTGCCATCCCTATTCCCAACAATCTAATACCAAGGGAGGGTTGGTAATTGATGGGTGGGAATTGAGAAAAGATTGTTAAAAAACATTTATACCCTTATACTTGGTAAATTTTACAAATCAAACATTATATATTATAATTTTCAACTTATTTTTAAAAGGGGTGAATTGGTAATTTTTTATTTTATTCTCAATCTCATTCTCATATACCAAATAAGGATATTACAATTCTCAAATAATTCCCATTAACATACCAAACAAGGAATTGGACTATTTTTTAACAATTCCCAACTATAAATTCTCAATCCCAATCCCATCTTTATATCCTCAAATTCCCATTCCCACTTGCCAAACACCCCCTTAGTTTTAAAAAGTGCGTCTCGCTTTGAGTCTTGTGCTCTTTGAGCTCAGGCTCGGCTAAAAACGCCCCGCTCCAGTGAGGCAAAGCCCACTATAAGAGGCGTGCGCCTCGATGCGCTTCACGCCTCGTGCGCCCGGTGCGCCTCATTGTCGGGTTGAGTAATTAACTTATTCTTACTTGTTCAAAAATGAAGTAAAACTCAAAACTTAAATTTACTTTAATAAAAGTTCAAAAAATTGTTATTTATGAAAAACATAAGGCATCCAAGGGAAGTTAATGCCTATGATACATACGAATTAGATTACCATATACCCCCCTTGGTTATTAACAATTCCCATGTATCATTTTAAGTGAAATCATACATTATACTAAAACTATAAGGCTTGGAAAATTCCAAGTGTCACACATTAAGAGGGTTTCCTATAATAAAACTCATTTCTTAACTAAAGAAATAATATAGCATTTATTCTAGACCAAGACTTTTACTCTTAAAATTATCTTTGACTAGCAATTATTTATAATTAAATCGAATAAATCAGATAATATAATATAGTATATAATATATTATTGACAATTTCTAAAATTATAGAGTTTATTTATACATATCATTGTCAAATTCATCATATTATCTACATCATGCATTATATAAAAAGCGTAAAAAGTTTCAAGTGTCACAATTTAGAGTTTTTTTTGAATGGAACTCATTTATTGGCTAAAAATTAACATGACATTTGATATTGACTAATATTTATACTATTAAAGTATTTTTGACTAGCAATTATTTATTAATTAGTTTATTTGAGTAAATTGAAGAACATAATAATATATTGCATTATACATGTAATATCAAAATTGAGTATTTCTACTGCATAATATCCCTGACTTTATTTTTTTAATATCATATGTTTATAGACGTTGATGCTAAAAAACCGTGCAATGCATGAGTTTTTACACTAGTTATAATAATAGCCTCTAATATTTGGTGTAACCACCATTTTTCAAGTAATTACTTCATTTTTCACCTCTATCACCTTGTTAACCAAACCACTCATGGAAAATTACTTCCAAGGAAATGAAAATACACATTGTCAAACAAACAATTTTAAGTAATTCTTAGGAAATTGACAAAAGAAGTAAATTCCAATGAATTACAACTTCTCATAGGAATTTAATTCCTATGTCAACCAAATGAATGTTTTCAAGTTTGTTGATACTAAAATATTAATGTCACTTTGTTTGAAGTATTATACATGTATTAAAATTGAATTTTAAGCTTTAGCGAATAAGTGCGCCTCACATACAAAAAGTTCGCGCCTTCGTCTTGCTCTTTGCGCCTAGGCTATAAGGGCCTTTAGCGCCGTGCGCCTCGCGCTTTTTAAAACTAAGGTTGTAGATAACTCTTAGTTGGTAGTTGGTTATTCTCTAAAATAATACCACCGTAAAAAGGTATAATGCACAACAAATTTAGAATTGACGTGTATAAAAATATGATTTTGAAAGAAGGGATACTTAGACCTCAACAATGGCAAAATAAGAAATGTGAAAAATAATAAAAAACAAAATGTAATAAAAGAGACAACACAACAAGTTTAATGAAGTATCTTAGATACCTCCCCCTCAACAAATGTTTACATTCATTAATGAATTCAATAACACAATAATGAATAAACTCTCATACTTCTGAACAACCTCTAAAGCCATATATCTCACAATGGAAATCTCCAATACCGATACATAGAAGAATACTCTCAAATTTCTTACAATGTTTAGCCCTCTCGCAATATGTTTATGTGTGTCGTGGTTAGGGTCAGCTCAGGGGAGGGCGAGAAGGGCCCCCAGCACCGCTCAGGGCCCCGAAGTCTAGTGTAGAAATATGTAGAGTCTACAACTATGCCACCATTGATGAGGGTTTAAGTTATTAGATGGGGATGAAAAGGGTGAAATCATGGAAGAGGCGTGTTCATCATTCATTTGTTTTTCAGCTTCAAAATATTTGGGCCGTTTTTTTTAAGATATTAAGGTGAATCAGTCTAAATTTTAATACCCATTTTGGTCTTAACTATTGTGTTAGACGGTCTCAACGTTAGATGTTGTTCATACATGGGTTGAATAACTCAACTAATAGAATTATTATTAGCATATGTGTTTCGTATTAAGGTCGTCTCACCAATAAACAATCTCTCACAGTCTCACAAGTCACAAGAAGCTACTTTAGTATTCTTAAATTTGTTTATAAAATGTGTAGGGGATTAATTATATACTTTATTGTCTTTTTTCTTGCACCCTTAATGTTGCTCTCAACATGATGTGTCTTCTTTTGAGTTAATGAGTCACTACCATCACACATAGATAATTTGGCACTTGCACTAACAATCTCCCCTCAAGGCCAAATTTATCTCTATCACCAAACGTCACCCTTTTGGGCATCCTAATCAAAAACATCAACATAAGATTTAAGTCTTAGCTTCCCCTCATGACCAAACCCATCAACAACTCTCTATGTGCCCCCCCCCCCCCCCCCCCCCCTTCTCCGTTCACGGTAGTCCCCATCCAAAAATATCACTCTCTTTTGTAACTTGAGTCTTGTAACACTCTCAACATGATCCATGTCTCTATCCCTTAGCAACACATGGCCATTGTTGCTCATAACTCCTTTCAAATGCACTAAGCATCCTTTTGCTACTTTCAAAACCCCATCACTTTGAGTTTTCATGGTGTACCCTATCTTCTCTAATCTCCTCAATAAAATTAGATTCCTCATCATCTTAGGAATATATCTCAGATCCCTAAGCTTCCTCATTAAGCCATTTTGCATTCTCAAATGCACCTCTCATATAGCTTCCATCACGACTTCCTTACCACTAGGTAATGTCACCCTTTCATATTCACAAGCCATTACCCTTGTAAACAAGCTTTTATTTCTACAAATATGACATGAGTGTACGAAATGAAATTCTCAATCACCATTATCACTATTATCAACATCACATTTAGCCTTCAACATAAGACCCTTATCATCAATGCTTGGAAGCACAACATCCTTCTCAAAAGAAACTTCTCTCTTCTTCCCTTTGAGTTCATCTTTATCACCAACCTCCATAGTTGGCTTCTTCATCTCCTTAAAAGCTTCAAGTTTCGAAGATCTCTCTTCAACTTATTACAATTATACTGAATATATCTTCTCTTGTGGAAATGGTAGCACACTTATCCCCATACCCAATTCTTGCCCTCTTGATCCCAATTTTCTCTCCGTTAATATCCCTCTTTGTTGGATTTTCCTCGATGATTTTACCTTCCCCATAGATGGACTCGCATCAACAATCATACCAACCCCCATGGGTGGTATTTCCTAACCAATTGCACTACCCTTAGTAGCACCGTTAAGTATTTCAACTCTCAATGACGAAGACTCTATCAATAGTCTTTGCTCTACCATCATTGTCAATAAGTTCTCCTTTTTTCTTGAGAACTCCTTTAGCAAACTCTTCATCTCTTGCATACTCACTGTTTTTCTCCCCTCAAAAGTTTTAATAAACCCAAATGGCTTCAAAAAACCATCTAAACTTATCTGAACTTATACCATCTTTCTTCTACCTTTCTCTAAGCTTTTCCTCACCCCACACCCTAGGATACACGTCAAGCTCTGATACCAATTGAAAGAGGAGATGCTTGAACCCCAAAAATGGCAAAAGAACAAATGAAGAAAATGATGAAAAACAAATTGTAACTAAAGAGACAACAACACAACAAATTTAATAAGTTATCTTGGATACCATCATATCAACCCCCTCCAAAAATGTTTACCTTCATTAAAGGATTCACCAATACAATAATGAATAAACTCTCATACTTGAGAATAGCCTCTCAAACATTCATATCACAATGGAGATCTCGCAATACTAATACATAGAAGATTACTCTCAAGTTTCTTACAATGTATACAATGTAAAATTTGAGAATTTATAATGGGGAATTTAAAGTAATTATTAAGAATAAGAGTTATTTCGGGTTAAATATAGTTAACATTGAGAAAGTAGTATCGAATTAAGAACACGAGAAAATAAATTAGACTAAAGTAAGGATGACAGGATACTTAAATTCATCTCTTATATCTCATTTTATTATTTTTATCTTATTTTGCTTAATTCATTTTTTTATATATAAAATAAATTTTGTCCAACTTTCATCATTAAGACTATTTCATATATTTTGAAACCCTTATTCCAGAGAATCATATTCTTATTTCTTATTACTATTCATTGTCTTTTTCAACCCTTCTTGCAATTGAACCCTTAAACCCTTATTTCTCTAAACATCGATGAAGAAAACTAAAAATGGCTACTGGTGCATGCATTCTACTTCTTCTTCCTCAACCATTTTCGGTCCAAATACAATTTATACGCTTTTGATTTTTTTAAAGACAATCAGCCTTGTTCATCTTTCGACGGACCTCTTGAACAAGTAACCACAGCAAGCGCCTACTTCCGCTCCTTTTGGTGGTTCCTAAACCACAATTGCCGCCATCTTTAGCATATTCTGCCTCAATTCACTACAACATAATTTGCTTTTAGTGGGATATATTTAGCGACATTTAATTTAAATGTCGCTATTTCCAATTTCTTATAGTGTATATATAGGATTTAGTGACATTTATTAGAACCTTTAGCGGCATATTAAAAAGTCACACTAAAACCTTTGGCGACATAGGATCTAGTGACATTTCTCACAAATGTCACTATAGACTATAGTGACAATTACTTATGCCATTAAAGACTAAATTAAGTGTCACTAAATCACTTTATGATGGAACATAAAATAAAAATCAATAATTATTGTACTAAAAATATGATTCAGTGGCATTTTTTTAATGCCACTAAATCCAATGTCGCAAAAAACTAAATTTGTTGTAGTGATTTGATTCAAAGAAAACAAAAAAAAAATTGATGGCCATCGAAATTCAGATGGTAGTAGTCTTTTCTTTTCCTTTTTATTTTTTCCCTCATCTTCATATGTATATTATAAATATATCCTCATTTCATTTACCTTAGTTTACAATATTTGTTTTGGTTGCATTCTAGACAAATTACAATTAGAAGCAAATTAATGACTGTTGGATTAGTTTGTTAAATCTTGATTGTTTCAAGATTAGGTGGATACTTGTGGATTTAATTGTAGATGTGGATCTTGTGTGGATCGTATTAATTTAATGGAAGTTGGGATCATGAGTTTTGATTAGAAAATAATGGAAATGGTAAAATGTTGAATAATTTGAGGTTCTTGATAGAATTAGTGGAATTTTCTGGAAATCATTGATTGTGGGATAAAAATATCGATTTTATATTCGCTGGATAGTTTGATATTCTTAAACGGATTATTGGATTCTTTTGAAGGTTATTGATTTGGGTATACATGAACAATTCTTGAGTATTGGATTATAAAGTCTTTATGATATACGAATTGGACTAAGTGACCATTAGTAGTAAATTATTGGATCTTGAGATAAGTTGTTGAATCTTGATTGTTTGTATGAAAATATTGACTGTATGGGTCTTGTTTAGAAATATCTGAAAGTAATGGAATATTGGATGATTAGTGTTCTTGATTTAGTTATGTAAGTCTTGGTTAAGCTACAGTCGTTGGAGGAGATGTAATAAGTTATACGTTAGTATAGTAATATCGAACACTCGTTAGTGATTACACTTATTGTCATGCTTCAGGATACGACTACGCGACGAGCCCTTTTAGTCAGCTGCGGTGAATCGATCTTGGCTATCAGAAGCATCGGAATTGGTGAGTAGTAACAGTCCCTTAAAGGGTCTGGCCAGACTACTGTTTCGAAAATGTTTGCTTTATCAAATTGTAACACCCCGTCATATTAATATCGTCATTAACTATTATTATTATTATTATTATTATTATTATTATTATTATTATTATTATTATTATTATTAGTATTATTATTATTATCAGTTTTGAAGATGTTATAAATATATTAAATTAATTTGAATTAGTCTTAATAAATTTCTTTTATATACGAATTTAAATGTTATATATATACCTATATTAAAAATGTAAGTACGATCTCTAAGATAAAGAGGTCTGCTTCATATGACTATAATCATATTAAAAATATATGAACAAAACGAATGTGAGTTGCCTTAGTTAGGTCTTGTGAGAATATAAATAAACAAATAAATAAATAAATAAGATAATTAAATAAATTAGGGTTTTATTCTTGAGTGAGACCAAAACCCTTAGTTTTGGTCATTAGAGTCGTCATTCCCATTCCTCACTTCCCTCTCTTCTTCTCTAGCCTTCTCCCTCACACTCCCACTCCCACTCAAGGCTCACTCAAGAACTCGCCTGCCAGGCTGCCACCGTGCGCACCACCAGCAACAGCCGGCAGAACCGGTCGTTTCTTCCTCCCCATGAGCAGCTGTTGCCGCTTTTCTTCGCCTCTGACCGGCAGCTGCTGCTGTTTTTTTCGCCCCACCACACCGTGCTCCACCTACGCCAGCACCACCACAAGAACCACCACTTCTTAAGCCTTTTCTTAGTCTCCATTGTGAGCCATCTCTTATTCTCTCTAAATTATTTTCTAGTTTTTTTTTAATTGGAGTTTTATTAAATGTTTTGATTTGGATGTTGATTGTGTAAATTTTATTGAATCTTTTGTGGGTATTAGTTTGATTGATGAATTGAGCATGTTTATTAATTGGGGTTGAAGTGATTTGAAATTTTAGGTTGAATGTTAATTTTTGTATTAATTTCTTTGAATCTTAGTATGGTTAGTACTTAAAGGTGCTATCTTTAATTTGAACAATGAATTGATTTGGGCTTAATTTTAGAAATGAAATTTTGATAGTATGTGCTTATGTTATATGTTGGTGGTGCGATGATTCATTTGATAATATTATAAGGTGTTTTAAAGTTTAGTGTGTTGGTTGCGATTATGATACATTTATTTAGTAATGATTTCTTTATTATTGATTGACTATAGAAATAGTTTTGGGTTATTAATTGGGAGTAAGAGTTGCTAATTATTGTGAGTTGATGGTTGTGAACTACAAATGCTCTTAGTAGGTCGTCATTTGAAGTTATAAATGCATAACCTTAGTAATGCCAAGAGCATAATGTCTACTTATCATTGATGGTTGCTAAAGTTACTTATTGTGTTTTGATTATAGTTTATGGCTTTGAAGAATGTAACAAGTGATGTATTGAGTCAATAACTCTAAGATTGTCTTATCGTTATATAAGTGGTTGTATTAAATTATGAGGCTTGGTTCCGTATAAGGGGTCGGAATTTCTGGGGTGTTACACAAATTGTTTTGAACTGATGAATATCGATGATGAATTGATTATGTTGATATTGATATGGTCAATGGATCGGGCTTGCGAGCTGGTCATTAACGGAGTTGAGGAACATTGTTCCCTACTTCCTGTTTTTGAGGTGAATTGTCATTTAAATATTGAATTGCCTCACCCGATAGCAACATAGTCATAGAGCTATGGGGCACCTCCCAAACTAGACTCCCTGTGCGCACATAGATCTAGGAAAAGGATGTTGCTTTTAAACCTATGTTTTGAATTACTATGTTTTGTGTTTTGAATTGTTACTTCTCATTCAGTTTAATCTGAACCCCTGTTGTTTTCATCTTTTAGATTGTTTACAGATCGGAATCGGTCGGGAACGACGGGTTAACGGAGTTGATTAGAGTTCCAAGGATGTTAGTATGAGCTGAGCACTTAGAGTTGGTAGTTTTGTATTAGGCTTTGGTAATTGTATATTAGTCTAGACTGTATTGGTTATGTTAGACTTTTATAGAGACTTTTATGATTACTTTATGATTTAGGTAGATGTTTGGATTGGAAATTAGCTGATTTAGTTATGATTTAGAACTAAAGACTCTTTTGCGCAAGTTTTAGAATTGAGATTTGAATTTTTGGGTTAGTAAACCCCGTGATGACTTGACTTCCTCAGTCAACGGTAAGTCGGGTTGTTACATATAGAGTCGTTCTTGAGGGTAGTTTTGAGGTGCAACCGCCTAGGGCCCAACTCATGTAGGGGCCCAAATTGCGTTAATCCTTATAATTAAATTACTATTTGCATAAGTAGCATCTAACATGAATCGAAGTTGCAACATTACGATTCTTAGTTAAGCACATAACTAAGGGCCCTTTTCTAATTTTTTGTATAGGGCCCAAATCATGAACGACATTGAATGAATATTTCTCTCACAATATGTTTATGTGTGTTGTGGTGATTTGATTCTATGAATGATTATCCTTATATAAAGGCTCATACATCATTCTAAAATCCTTACTCAACTCACCGTCAAAAGCACATTAACACCCAACATTTAACATAGCAATAGATTTTACAATAATGCATGATAACAAAGCCTTATTAAAGCTCACCATTATTCCTAATTTAATTGTCCCTTCAATACGCCATTAAGTAACACATTACACTAGTGGAAAAAACCTTAAGGGCTGCGGTTTTTAAGCCCTTATGGGCTGCGTATTTCGACCCCAGCCATTAATGTAGCAGCAAGAAATATTAGAGAAGGGCTGCGGTCAAAATACGCAGCCCAAAAAAGACTAAAGGGCTGCGGACAGGTCAAAAAACCGCAGCCCTTTAGTCTTTTTTCAAAATTAAAAAAAAATTCAGAATTCTAAAACGAATTCTGAAAAAAGACATCAAACCCAGATCTTCAAGAACATCAAACCCAAATCTTCATACACAAACGAAATTTCATACACACAACCAATACAGATCTAAATTATTTTTAAATTTAGAGAATTAAATTTCAGATCTGTAATTCTCTAAACTTAAAACGAACATCAAAAAAAATGCAAAAACTACTATTATAAAATAAAGAACATCAAATAAACAAAGAACTTCAAATAAAATAAACGAACATCCAATAAAATAAAATAAAATAAACGAACAAAAAATAAAATAAACGAACAAAAAAGAAGAACCCAGATCTGTTCTTCGTGAAGAAACGAACTAAATAAAATAAAATAAACAAAGAACTTCATCAACTCTTCAAAATCTTGAAGAAACGAACATCAACTCTTCAAAATCTTGAACAAACGAACATCAACTCTTTAAAAATCTTCAAACGAAACGGCCTATTTGTAATTTCTTCAAACGAAAGGATCTTTAAAAATCTTCAAAAGCGAAAGCATCTTCAAAAATTTCTTCAAAAATCTTCAATAAATGAAAGGATCTGGAGGCTTTTGAAGTGAGGTTTGAAGAAATTTCTTCAAAAACGAAAGGATCTTCAAAAATTTTCAAAAACGAAAGGATCTTCAAAAATTTCTTCATAAATCTTCAAAAAACGAAAGGAGTGAGGTTTGAAGAAATTTCTTCAAAAACGAAAGGATCTTGTGAGAGGACGTTAGAGAAGAAAGTTGTGTAAGTGTTTTGAGAGGAAGAAGAGGCGTGTAAGTGTTTTGAGAGGAAGTTAGAGAAGAAATTTCTGATCTTGTGGAATGAAGAAGAAAACGACAGCCTCTTCTTGTGGAGTGAACTTAGGGTTATGTGAGAGAGAGGGATGATATAATGACTAAAAGTTTTTTTTTTAATTGGGTTGGGCTTTATATTTGGGCTGCGGACATGAAGAAAACCGCAACCCTTTATGTTCTTTTTTTAATTTTGTCTATTGGCTGCGGACTAGCTAATAAACCGCAACCCTATTGATTTTTTTTTTTTTTTCTATTGGATGCGTATAACTTTAAACCGCAGCCAATTAGCCGCAGCCAATAGCTTTTTTTCCACTAGTGTTAGCTTCCCCATAAAATAGCTATTAATTATATATTTAATTGCCTTTTATTGCATCCTTGATGTTGCTCTCAATATGATGTGTATTCTTTTGAGTTAATAAGTCAATAGCATCACACATAGATAATTTGACACTTGCACTAACAATTTTCAAAATATGATGCATGTTAATACTATAAGTTATCAACTTTAAATATTTCCATTAAAATTTAAAAATCGATATAATTATAATACTCCATGATCAGTTTGATAATAGAGCATTTGATGTGAAAATAATGCAATTATATATATATTTAATGAATATGTTACGAGAAGCGACTTTATCAAAAGCTTATTTTCTAAAATAGTATGGGGAAGCACTTATTTAACCAATTATTTTCAAAAAAAAAAAAGCTTAAAAAATAAAAAAAAGTTATATTCTATTCTCTAAATCTTCTCCTTCTTTAGTTTTTTCTCCTTCTCTTTCTCTACATCTCCATTTTCTTCACCGTCTTCTCCCGCTCATCACCCCCTCTTCCTTTTCTCTTTCATGAATTTCATTTTTCTTTACTTATTTTTCTCCAAAATAGAATTTGTTCTAAAATCTTTGTTTCTCTATCAAAAAGTATCATCTCTGGCAAGAGTTACTTCAATTGAGGCAATTTGTTCTAAAATCTTTTTTGATCTCTCTTCAATAGTCATGTATTTTTTTTCATTTAATTATAAGCAAATCCTAAAAAATTCAACTTTCTTTACTCACCTGCAAATACCTAATCTTTTTCACAATTTCAACAAATTTTCATGCAAAAATTAGGTTTATCGTGTTACTTTCTATACACAATCCCTATCATCTGATGAAACCTTATCTCCACAATTCTCCTCTAAGAGTAAGAGATAAAATGACATTGCGCTGCAGCTTTCAGAATTGAAGTTAAGAGTTAAAACAAGAGTCGTGAGGAAGAACAACTGACGGAATTCTTTGGTCCACACAAAAGGAACTCCACACCCACATCTATTGAGCTTTCGATTTTATGTGGAAGGAGACGACATAATTCAATTTGGAGAAAGAATCAGAGTTCTTGGGGATTGAAGAGAAAAGAGGAAATATCTGAAAGAAATCGTGTCTTAAAAGATAACAAATGCTGACTTAAGTAACTCACATAACCCCACATGTTGGTCAAAATAAAATTTTATTGGTCAACATACAAAAACCGTCAAGTTGAAGTCTTTTGCCAACTTTTATGTCATTTAATTTAGTTTTTTTTACAAATAAATTAGATTATGTATTTTTTTGCAAAAGGTGCTATAAATTAGGTAATTTTTTGTAATGTTTCCTTCAAAGATCATTCTATGTTTTTTGCATTGTCTTTAATGGCTCATTAATAAATTTATGGAGTAGAAAATTTGAAAAGGATAAGGGTTTAAAACAAAAAAAGTAATGAAACAATACCTAAATCAAACTATTCCAAAAACTAAGCGTTTGTTAGCTTTGGGCACAGGTTTGGAGCTGTTCGCTGTTAGTAACTGCGAACAGAAAGGGAATTTTCAAAAAAAGCCAGGGCTGTTCGCAGTTAGTAACTGCGAACAGGTCAAAACCGTCAACAGGGCTGTTCGCAGTTACTAAGTGCGAACAGCGGCCTGTTGACTGTTTTGACCTGTTCACAATTAGTAACTGCGAACAGCCCTGTTGCCTTTTTGAACTTTCAAACTAGCCGTTGTATGGTCCAACGTTATTTCAATTCCTCTATAAATACACCCTAAATCTTGATTCACCACATATTCTCAAAGATATAATCCTTTTGCTTAGGTAAGTTTTCATTCATTTTATTAATGTTGTTATTGATTTATGTTGATGTGTTTAACTTATATGTTTGTGTTAATGAAAGATTCATTGCCCATGAAGAGAATTGTTATTGTGGTTATGAAGTCGAATTTGGTCGTGATTGGAGCGATACGTATCCCGGGCGTCAATACGTTGCTTGTCTACTATTCGAAGATGACTTGACCTTAGGATGCACATACTTTAGGTGGGTTGATCCGGAAGGCACCGAATGGCAAAGAGCAGTCATTGTTAGGCTTCATAAGGAGAATCAAGAGCTTCGAAAGGAGATAAATAACTTGAAGAGGGAAGCGAGTGATAAGGCTCGTAGAAGTGAAGAAACCAAGAGGATTTTGAATAAGTTTAAGAAGGAAACCTAGATTGTAATTGTAGTAGTTCATTAAAAAACTATGTATGATTGATCGTTACGAATGAAATCATGTTGAAATTTCGGCATCATTTTCTCTAATTATTGAGTTGTTTTTGTTTCATATAGTTTCAATGCCAAACTTTGAGAGCATTATAAGCTAAATAAAACTTGGAGATCATTATAAGCTAAATAAAACATACAACTAATATATATACATATGTTTAAAACATACAACTAAATATATACATAAGTTTGGAACATTTGTAGTCAAACATACAACAATCACGATGACTCATCTACCGTATCCAAATTGGGTCGTCTCCTATTCCTCCTACGATAGTAAGAGGCGCTCGGGCGTAGATTCGGTAGGGGAGGGGACTGATAATGAGATGACTGAGATGGCTGAGTTGATTGAGATGGCCCCGCATCGTCAGCTCTGTAGGACAAGTCCATCTCCTCGAGATGATCTGCACGCGCAGGAGATTATGAGCCCGCAGCAACTTCCGGTATGAAGTGCTGGAACTGCGTGCCAAGGAGTACACCCTGCGCAATCTCTCGGACTGGCTCCTCATGAGTAGTCTGGATAACGGCTGCCACACCTTGTGCCTGGAAATGTAAATGAAGAGCTTAGTTAATGTAGTATTACAATATGAAATCGACAACTAAATAAATAAAATGTAAATGAAGACTTACAAACTGAGTCATCGTCAGCGCAGCAGGAGTGTACTGGCGATGAGCAAATTTTAATTAACCGCAAGCGCACGGTGTACGCGTAATGTGGGTCGAACACAAGGAGGCTTAATAATTCCAAATTGTATGTTTATGACTAGCTAAGACAAGGTTCAAACAAAAATGTAAGATGATGTTCTAATCCTAAGATGCAATTAGCTAAGACGATAATAAAAATGGGATATAACAATGGTATGACAGACACTAGGGCGTCGGGTATCACCCAATTCTAACATGGAATTGAATCACTTTCATGATTGTATGAAATTGAGCCATGAATATGAGAGAACGTGATCTAATTAGTCTCAAGCTTCCGCTCTATTGACTAATATCGATTTAAGACCAACTAGCATTAATCCTCAAACTTTCGTTCTATTGGCTAATACTAGAAGGAATTTAACTCAAATATATCTCAATCCTAAGTTAAACCAATTCTATCTTCAAAAAAAAAAAAAAAAAAAGTTAAACCAATTCTCAAACTTCTGTTTTATTGAAGAGGCTAACAAAGATATTTAAATCAAGATTCATTAAGTGTAGGTTCAATCATCGACTCAAATCGCAAACAATCAATCAATAAAATATCAATCCATGCTTCGAATTAGGGATTTCACCCTAACCCTAGATAAAGAACTACTCACTACTCATGATCATACAAAACATATAACAAACAATGGATAATGATGTAATAAGAAATAATGAAACAACGAAACTTACGGAAAGAGAAAATAACATAAACTGAAATGCGGAATTCGAATTCTACAAGAAGTTCTTCAATGGATGCTTGAAAGGAAACTAAAAACTATTCAAAGAAAATTACAGAGAATGAAAACTAAAACTAAAAACTGACTAATTTTTACAAAAGATAACCGCCACTTTATATAGTGGTTCTAAAAATTAGGAAGAAAACCGTCAAAAAATACCCCGGATGTGAACAGCGACGAGCGGCGCATAACAGAGCAACGATCGTCGCTCAGCTTCTGGACCAATCAACCCTGCTGCTTCGATTGAGCGACGATCGTCGCTTATGGGGGGACGACTCGTCGCTCAGCTACGGTATGATTCTTGATGATTTGCACAAATTTGCGACGAGCGTTGCCTATGGAGCGACGACTCGTCGCTTAGCTACGGCATGCCTCTAAATGCTGCTGATAATAGGCGACGAGCGTTGCACCTTAAGGTTGGCTCGTTGCTTGGCTTTTTGTTCCACTTTACTACACTTTCCTTGCCTTCTCCTCATCGGGACTAGCTTGTGGCCCGGTTTCTTCACGTGACAAGGGGTCTTAGGCTATTTCTCCAAGCCTTCACCCTCTTATAACTCCGATATCTACCTAAAAACTCCGATTTTGCCTCAAAAATCACATAAATCATAAAATTGACCTCGTGAGACAAAATATACACAAACCACTCAAAATATACCTAAAAACCCACTAAAACTTCAAATAAGGAGCGTAAAATGAACACGGATAAGTGCAAATAATTGCACTTATCAACTGGGCTGCCTCAGTGACGCCACGTGGTGTCATCCATCGGCGTGTGATGGAGAGGAACCACTGCATATAATCAGGAGTGGTCGGGGTCCCGACAGAATGAATAAGCGCACCTTGGGCTAGAAAATCCAATCGTCGATCCCAAAGGGCGATGTGGCGCCCGTGGATCTCCGCCCAGTTTGTCGTAGCCTGGTTCTTCCTAGGGATAAGGTACAGCTGGGGCTCGGTGTCACACAGTGGAGGGATTTTCTGTACCAACCCATACTGGCGCAGAACGCGCTTAGGTAGATGTACTTCGACAATGTCGAAGCATATGAGTGGCACAGAAGCCCTCCACGCACCCGACTGAATCCCCGAGTGATCAGGGACAGCTGCGTACGCCTCGGCCGGGTACGGATCCCATACAAACTATAACAAATGTACGTTATTGATTAAATAAACATTATTATGTCGAAGTAACCTTATTGATTAGTTAAATGTTTACCTGATTCGGTCGCAGCAGGTCTAACTAATCTCGGTAGAAGCCTAGTCTGGTACCAGTGTCGAACGCGCAAAATTCCAACGCGAACCATAGGCAACCTCTGGTGGGGGTTGCTGCGGAGGAGCAAACTCACCTCGACCAACCGATCTGTAAGGCTGGCCGATCAATATGTGCTCCCACGCCCACAGCTATAAATAGAAGTTATATGTTAGTGTTATAGTATGACGATATTAGTATTATATGTCAGTGTTATAACTACCTGTAATATGGCAAGTGGTCCTGCGATCTCCCGGAACGCCCTTCTTGGCAGCACCACAAAGCCTCCTATATAAGTACCCCAAGGCCGCGGAGCCCCAGCTGTACTCGGCGATGCGCTCCCACGGGTCGTCCAGTAACGTCAAATATAGGAGCTGAACTTGGTTGTTTGTCTTATCAGCAAACAACACAGCTTCTATCAGGTACAATATGTACGCTTTCGCGTACCTCGATATGGTGCCCTCGTCAGAACCTACGGGGAGCTGTGAGAAGGTTTGCACCAACCACGTACATCCGCTGGAAGGCGCTCTCCCAGGATGCGGTGAACTAAGTCACGCCAGCTCAATAGCTGGCGTCTAGCCGTAGACACAGCACGTCCCTCGATGGGAAGCCGTGTTAGTAAGGCTACATCAAGTAGTGTGATGGTAGCTTCACCAAGAGGAAGGTGAAAGGTGTGCGTCTCCAGACGCCATCTCTCGACGAGTTCTGTAATAATAGCACAGTCGACTCTACCGTAAGCGATAAGGTGGAAGTCGTATAACCTCGTGCGCTCAAGGTATGGGATGATGCTCTCATCGATCTCCCATGGAACTAAATCTGGATGCCTAGTGCCTAAGGTGGCTGTATCTGACACCTACGAATATAGACATGTACATATGTTAGTTTCGAGAATTGTTATCATCATTGTAAATAAATTAGACAAAGTATAACACTAACCTCGCCATCCCATAGAGGAGTGCTCCTGTGCTCCTCCTGCATGGTCAAGACACCAGGGTCTTGGGGTCCGGGAGCTGCTGGATCCACTACTGTTTAGAAAGTGAATTACGTTAATTATATAAATATATGTATATAAGTTTTATTGTAATATGTATATAAGTGAATTACGTTAATTACGTTAATATTACTATAATATGTATATATTTTATTATATAAATATATGTATATAAGTTTTATATACATATGTAGTAAATTACCTGGCGTTACAAGTTCTAGTATTATGGCCTTCATTCCCACAACGACGACAACTACTGCGATTCCTTCTGCCTTCATCCATCTCATTGGCAATCCTCTTAGACTTAGGCCTTCCTTTACCACGAATTTGATCGGGATCATGTCGAACTTCGAAACCCCTATACTCAGGCCATGACCTCTTATCAAGCATTGGGTTGAAGCAAGATTCGTATGTGCTTGCATAACTCTGAGAAGTATAACACGGATCCACAAAGCGCTCATATGATAGGTGTCGTTTCATGCAAACAGCAAGCAAATGTGAATAGGGAAGGTGGTATATCTTCAGTTTGTTACAAGTGCACTTTCTTTGTTGCAAGTCCACTGTTTGAATCTTACCCCCCTTGGAAAAACCTTTGTTTCCCCTTCCAGTCTTAACTTCAAAAACATCTCTATTATAGTCAAAAGCAACAATCTCATGAAAGTTCGCCTTCTCGGTGTTTCTATTGATAATCTTGGTGGCATGCGATGTGTACTTATGTCCTCCAAGCAACCAAGAACTAGCACGTTGTCGTCTTTGAACAAAATAATCATTTATCCGATAGAATGTGAATTCAACAAGTGTGGTCAAAGGTAAGAAACGAACACCCTTCAACACATAGTTGAAAACTTCAGCTAAATTCGTGTTAGTAACGCCATACCTATGCCCTCCATCATGACATAACGACCACTTGGACATATCTCCTACATCATCAATCCAAAAAACGGCTTCTCGTTTAGCAGTTGCAATTGCTTTTAGGCCATTCATTAACTTAGATTGTTGCCTTTGCTCAGCAGTTCTACCAAACAACTTCTTCAATTGAACATTACCCATAGCACGATTGAAGTTGCTAAGCATCAAGTGGCGTAAGCAAAACCTATGATACGCATAAGGTGGTTGTCACTCCGGCTCTTCCATTGTAGCTAAAATACCAGCGTGTCTATCAGAAATGACGCATAAACCACACCTTTGTGTCACATGCTTACGCATACAAGCCATGAACCACGACCACGCAGCTATACACTCCTTCTCAACTAATGCAAAAGCTAATGGAAATATTCCCTTGTTACCATCTTGGGCAATGTCAGTCAATAAAGTATGACGATACTTACCATACAAGTGTGTGCCATCAATGGCAATGAGAGGTTTACAATGATTGAAGCCGTCAATGCAAGGTTTAAACGCCCAAAAGACCCGTTGGAAGGTTCCAATATTAGGTCGTCTATAAACACCCATCTCATTGTCTTCCTTAAAGAACCAATCAACTACCAAGCTCGGGTTGAATGTTGCAAAGCTTTTAAAAATTGAGGAAGGAGAGTGTAAGAACCTTCCCAAGACCCATATATGGACATCAATGCTTGTTGCTTAGCACACCACGCTCGCTTGTAGTTCACTTCAATACCAAAACGATCTTTAACCATCTGACGAACTACAGATACCTTAATTGATGGGTCTTTAGCAACACAATTTCTAATCACATTGTTAATGACAGAGGATGTCAAGTGAATGTGTCCAACCGATACAGTGTCATTGTCCTGAAAACAAGACTCATGCTTCCCATTGTATGTAACAATAACCCATGAAGATGTATATGTATCAATCCTAGCCCTAAGTCTCCATTCACAACCCCGCTTACATTTCAAGGTAAGGACGGATTGGTTTGAAGTCTCCATTCTATACTCCACATTTCTACGAATATGATAAACTCTTATAGCTTCCAACAAAGCTTCCTTATTATCAAACCTCATACCCTTCTCCAACTCCCCTTCTTCAGTGTAAGTAGTATCACAAGCCCATGTCCTCCATGAGTTGTCCTCCTCATGCTCATCTACAGGTGAACATTTAGCATATGGTGTAGGGGGAACAATTATAAGAATATTTCCTAAAGTCATGTCATTTGCTAGGGCATCCTCATCCACATCCACATCATCCTCTGATGGATCATCATCAAGCTCATTACTCTCAAAACCATCATTCATATCTCCTAAGTTTACTACCTCATCATTTGAAACTTGATTCGAAGGGGGTTGAGAAGGAGTACAAGAAGGGGAAGGATTGAATGGATCTTGAGTGGATATAGGCATAGGTGTAGGATTAGGATTAGGAATAGAATCAACCACATTACCTAAGGGAACTACTTCCGCATAGATTTCTAAAGAATCGGTCTTCTTTAAATGCTCCCACATAGCATCTAAAGCGTACTCATCCTCAACCGGAAGGACTGTATATTGTCCACTCATGAAATACTTGAAACTTATATTAACGGTAAATTTAGTGGGATCCAAATCAATCTTAGAACTTATAAGACGTTTAAAGTCATTCAATTCCATGTTTGATTTGCACGCAAACAACTTACGTCTACCACCAACATACTCAACATTCCCACTACTTTCTCGAATAGAACCATTCCAAAAACACACAATAGTCACACGAAGTGACGCCATTTTTTCTACATCAATACAAACATAATCAACATCATCATCAATTCCCAACAACATCTTAAATTCTAATAATATATTTCTACATCAACACAAACATAATCCTAAATTCCCAACAACAACATCATCAACAATTCTAATATAATTCTAAATTAAGTACTTAATAAGTTCATATAATTCAAAAAAGTATTTTACATTATGTATTTTCAATAAATATCAATTAAGTATTTTCATTTGAGTAAATAATAAGCTCATCATCACCAACACATAATCAACCAACAAAATAGAGATATTAGAACAATTAGACATTACCTTGATCAATTGTGGATGCTTTAAAAGAGAGTTGATTGAAGTATCAACCTACATTGGAGTATTTCAATCAAAGTTTAACATAACCCTAAAAAAACGAAAATAAGTGAAAAAATAAAAAAAAATTACCTTTGAGCAAGCTAGACTATCCCAGACTAGATGTGAAGTGTTGAATTAGATTAGGAATGAAAGAATTGATGGAGGGAAGGTAGTTTAAGAGGGGTTTGAAGGAGAGAAATATCGTTTTTTTAAAAGTGAGGGTTTATCGATTTGGGGCAAATGGTGTCTGGGAAGAAAAGAATCTGACTTAAAAACCCGCATACATGTTCGCATTTAGTAACAGCGAACAAGTCAAAAAGTCAAACCCAGCTGTTCGCAGTTACTAAGTGTGAACAGCTCCAGACCTCAGCTTTGGGAATTTGACGCTTAGTTTTGGGTATAGTTTGAATAGGGTCTTATTCCATTACCTTTTTTTAATTCATAATCTTATCTATTTCAAATTTTCTAATATTTTAATGTCCTTAATTATTAAAGAAATTCTTACCATTCCATATTCTTAAACCAAATTACTCCCTCCGTTCTTTTTTGATTGTCCACATTACTATAACGGGTAGTTTCATATGTTTGTCCCATTTGCTAAAATGGAAAGTTTTGATACCCTCTTTTCACCCCCTCTCTCTTCTAATATCCCATTTAAAATAATTAATTTATATTTTCTCTCTCATAATATCAATACAATCATTAATTCAACCACTATTATAATAAAATATCCCTCTCTCTCTCTTCTAATATCCCATTTATAATAATTAATTTATATTTTCTCTCTCATAATACCAATACAATTATTAATTCACACCACTATTATAATAAAATAATACCCACAATCAACAAAGATTCCCACTATCTTAATATGTGTGAAATCTTCAAATAGGACATACATATAAGAACGGAAGGAGTAAAATGTTATTAAATTAGGTATAGAACTTGTAGTGCTGAAAAGATTCCCAATTCTCAATCTAATTGATGTATCAATAAATTATTTATATATTTTATGAATATGTAAATTACATATATATTTTATGAAATGAAAATAAATTCGAGATCAATGTTGTACCTAAGCTTTCGGATATTGCCAGAAATTTTATAGCTTCAAAGTCAGGTTGGATTGAAATCAGATCAAATCAGATTATATAGGGTCCCCGGTTTGCAATAATCATTGATTCCGGTTCTGGTCAGGTTTTTGACCGGTGCACAACCTGTAAGATTAATATCTATTCCTTGGTATTATAATTGTGCACATTCTGAAACAACTTTTTTCAAAGCACGCACATTGCACAACAAAGCATCTTCATGCAAAGCTCAGAATTTACTTTTATTGCTCGCTTTTGATAATTGTAAATCCTAATCATATCATACATATTAATAAAAATACTGGAAAATGACAAGTGTCATCATTAGGAAGCATTGATAAATATGGAATTATTATAGAGAATGATAGTTGTTTACATGACTATTTACCTAATTTAGAATCTAATTTTTTAACATTGAGACTAAATTAGGTAAAGTATTTAATTAATTTATTAAAGTTATTTTATATATCTAACCTAGAACTTGATATATTTAATTGAATAAAAATTGATATATTCGATAAATAAGTTTTAAAAAAATCAATATTTAATTTTTGCTTTAAAAAATCATATATTCGATAAATTTAATCTCGATAATATATGCTTGCATTATTTTTTGAAATTATATATTTAAATATTTTATACTCATAAATCGTGCATTGCACGAGTTTCTATACTAGTATACAGATAATTCACATTGTGAGCTCAATGTAAAATACAATAGTGTAAAGAATATTATCTCTTAGTTGCAAGCTTGCAGAAAGTGTCAGTTTCTCAGGCAACAATCCTAAGCTCGATTCTCAACTAGTCCTCCCTTTCCTTAGCCTGCCCTGTAATTCCATAAAAAATTCTCAAATGCATTAATCACATAGTGTATTAGATTTTACTCTGGTGTTTGCTAAACAATGAATGCCGTCCTTCAGCAACAATTTCTCCAGAAGCCTTCTTCATGATAACGACGGAAGTTCCAGAAACAGCTCCAATTTTACCCAACAGTCTTGATGTAACCTCTAACTCATCCTGCCAATATGTATATGTTCAGACTTCAGACATGTAAACAGAAATCATAGAGTAGATATCAGCTGACTAATTTACAAGCTCCCAAGTAAACTGTTAGATCATGAGGATCATCCTCCAAGTCATAAATAAAAGAATTGCATTTAGTTTTATATACAAAGTAAACTGTTAGATCATGAGAACATTAATCCAAAACTTTGGAATCAAGGTTGTGGCATTACTGTTGCTATAATTCGGAGTTTGAAGGGGGGTGGGAGTCAATGGGAAAGCGGCAGCTACTGGGACGAAAAGACTTTACTTACATCAAGCTCAGCAGTTGACAGATAGGAGATAGACATGGTGACAGACACGTTCATTGGTCGGTCAACTCCATAAATCAATGCATTACCAACAATGTCGATGAGATTGGCGATTGCACCAGTAGCTAGGTTTCCAGCTCTATCCTGCAACAAGTTTGTATTAAATGAAAGAGTAAATGCCTGTAGAAGATCGTACATGTCATGAAACAAAATCCAAACATATCGAACATGAAGGAATTCTAAAACAAACCATGAAAGAACATCAAGTATAGGTAAGCCTAAATCTGTTTTCCATGATAGACAAAAAACCTATATCAAACGTCTTGTAAGCTTGAGTATGGTCACACGATATCTTAGGCAGTGAAGCACGGAAAAACTGACATGATATAAAATGCAAATCAAAAGAGTAAGAGTACTCAGAAATAACAACATTCCATTACTCCAACGTCAAATAGTAACTCTCGTCGGAGAAGGGTTGGATGTACACAACTTTACCCTTGTGATAACAAAGAGGTTGTGATAACTAACTAGTCAGAAATTAAAACCATATTGATTGAGAACGTGTACATATTTCATGGTAGTCCCGTATGTCCGCCATTGTGAACTCGCTTACAATTGAACAAGCAAGGAGATCATGTATTAAAAGACTCAAAAAAATACTCAATCCACAACAAAGATATGTAATTATCTAAAAACCTGGCAATCTAACTTCTAAGATTAATTCCACATGGACCACATCTAATAGCCTGAAGCAACCAATCAAAAGACAACACCATCATCAACTTCCTATTGCCTCACATATCATCATTATAACCAGATCATTAAACTATCTCTACCTCATCCTTACAAAATATGTTATGCTTGAATAAAGTATTCCCTAGATTTAAACATGTACACAACAAACCCTTTTTATTACCAAACTTTGATTAAGCATACAGGTACAACAGAGAAAATGAAAAGATAACCTTTATTTGCAACTGAGTTATAACCTTCATTTTAGTATAGATCAGTAAATCAATATCAACATTAAAAACACGATTGTAATCCTGACAAATTACAACAAAAGGTCAAGAGAAGCCTATTATTTTGACATGGAGATGGTATGTTCAATGTTCATAAAACAAAGAAAACAATGGCTCATGCCTTCGTTAGTGAGTTAGTAACTTATTCTCAACCTTTTGAACTTAGACATCAACATATGGAGTAAACTCGGGATCATATACACAGTATCACTTTGCGTCAGCCACCAAGCTCCACGCATTGCTATATAGGTCATTTATCAACAAGTTTGATTGCTATCAAAGCCGCAAAAACATAACAATATGCCATCACCATTCACCAAAACGCCAAGTGGCTCCCACCGAGGTGGGGTTTGGCAACCTTAGGCTATTAATATCAAAAAAAAACCATAAATGACCGGAAATTCATAAAGTCTGTGGATCATACAAAAACCACCAATTATAATCTACCAACATCCATACAACAAAAGCATCCCATAGGGTACCATGCTAAACAGATCTAAGGAAGTCCTTTATGTGCAGCTTAATTGTTTACAGGTCTCATAATCGACTAACAACTCAAGCAAAAGCTTAAGCTGATATTGGAGGCTTCGACATATCTTATATAGTCGAATAGTTTTGGACATGTTTTAGTGTCCCGTGTACTATTTCGTCATGTATGAGAAACCCACACTCCAAGTACTCCCTCCGTTCTTTTTTACTTGCACCAAAAGAAACTTTTACACTATTCATTATTTGAAGTATTTTGCATATTGCGGCTATCATACGAGAAAATAATATAGTCATATGAGATCTTGTTTAATTATATTTTCGCATATTTTCATAATATCAAATTTGTATAATTTTTAGTTTTTTTATAATTCAAGATATAAATAATTGGACAAACGCATTAAAATGTGCAAATATGTTTGGGTGCAACTAAATAAGAACAGAGAAAGTATCTTACACGTAGGATCATAAGGAGTAATACATATAATTTATTTTATTCCAAAATTGTGCGATTAAACCAAAACCAAATTAATGTAAACTTTGTGTTTCCTATGTTTTCATTTGCTCTTCCAATTCTTTTTTTTGGTGGATCGCAATACAAACTTTCAAATAATTTTAATAGTGAGTTTTTAAAAATTCTTAATAGTTAATAATTAAAAAGTATATATATAGAAACGAATCTATCAAAAATCCATCATGAATATGCTGTTTTTTATAGATTGATGAGAAAATTTCATAGTTAAAGTTTGACACTAAATTTCATAAATTATATTGCAGAAAAACATATGAAAAGGGCAAGAGTATGAAAAATCCATGTCTAGTGGCCCGTGTGGCATTTAGAAATTAGAACCGCATCAGATTCAAGGCTCGTATTTATAAGAAATCCAATAAGTTATCCCACTCCATTGCATCACAAACCCAAACCACATTGTAAAAATCTCAATAAAATTCCTCATAGGAGAAAAAGCTTCTAGCCTCTAGGTCTTCCCCTTCACATTTCAATGTTATTATTATTATTATTGTTAATTTTATTATCAAGAGATGAAACAAAACCATCCAGGTTGTCTAATAAGCACAACTTGACCCCATTTATTATTTGACTAATCCAATTATTTAATAGCTCTAATTTCAATGCTAGTAAAATTAACAGAAATGACAAATTCTGTGAGTTAAACTAAGCACAAATTGTCATCTTTCTTTGGACTTATACTAATTCAAATAGCTGCCTATAAAATAAAATACAAGAATCAAATAATTCAACTTTCTTCCAACTAAACAGGACAAGAAGTCAAATGGATAAATCGAGAAGCTTACAATAAGACGAGGAGGGACTTTGAATGAGCAGAAAATCATCCCAGGCTCGACTCGGTCAACTCGGATGCCTCTGAGGGCGAAATCCTCGTAGAAACTCGGTCCAACTTGAAACTCGTGTGGGTTAACAGCGAGTTGTGAAACGATCTCTGACTCGCTATCGCGTAACTGTAGTAGGTGTTTTGCTTTCTCCATAGTGATCCGAATCGTCAGTCGCGAAATTGCAAAATGCTCATCTCCCCCCTTTTCTCTTCGTTATTCGATTTTCCCCAATTTGATTTGCTTTCTACTACACATGCTATTAGAGCAATTGAAGAGGATTTGCTAGTCTTTTCCACTCACTTATCAATCAATCCATTTGAAACATGTTGTAATCATATTTATTTTATCACAAATTCTTGTGATGAACGGTATATTTGAGAGAACATTCGTATTGGGTTGGCCTATTATAGAAAATGTAGAGTTTATAGAGGAAATAAGTTCTAATGGATTGTAAGACGGTCTTCTGAGAGACTGGCTGTTTTATTTTGAAGTTCAAAAATAAATATTCAATAAATTAGTAAATATTTTATTTTGATTATTTTTTATAAAACATTTATTTTGATTAAAGTAAAAAAGATAATGGGCTGATTAAATTAGAAATGGTCTCTCAAAAAGGTCGTTTTCCACAAAAAGTTGTATTTATCAGTAGGGGCAAATTATACAAGGGAATAATACCTTTAGTTAACCAATTGTTGCAATTTTATATAGTAATGTATTAAATCATGACTCTATGTATCAATTGAGATGAGGCCGACTCAAGCTATAACTCACGATGGTGGGCTTAAGGCTCGTTACATTGTTTAATAATCCATGAGTTTCTGATAAACAATTTAGGAAATACATGAAGGAGAGGAAAGAAATACTAAAAGTGTTTTCTTTCAAATGTTTTCAATGTTTAAAATATTTGTTTTGTACAAAATGCTTAGTGATTCTCCTCTCTGATACTCATCGCTTAATTTCCTTTCCTTCCCCTCTTTCCTTATAGAGAAATTATCAATGGTACACATGTGTTATTGCACTTTATCTTTGGTACCCCTGTGTTTTTCGAATGTCAATGATACCCCCCAACATATCATGCTAATTACAACCATGACACATTTTAAGTTTTTTTCCATTATGTTGTCGTTTGTTTTTGAATTTGACCTAACAATGGTTAATTTATGGTTATTTATATACCCAGGTGCATCCATTTTGAAAATACATGTTTCCTTTTCATCTCTTTTCCCTTTCCTCTTTTCATCTTGGTTCAAGCACATGTTTTAAGATGTCAAATGAAGAACTTCCAACACTTTTCATCTTCACATGAAGCAATGGCCCGTGCCACTAGAAACATCTCATTGTTGCCATCAAGGGAAATTATAGATAACAAAACCCCACCATAATTATCCTTGGGCTTCACAATTTACAATGGGGTTGGGATATGATCCACTTTTATAGCAAGATCATCTTCATTCACAACAGGTTGTTTCCCACAGGGTACATCAACATCCACATCAGCATCAACAGGTTGTTTCTTATAAGGTATTATAGGGGTTGGAATGGGGTTCACATCATCATTAACATTCAACACAGGTTGTTTCTCATAGGGTACACTAGGAGTTGGAATGAACATCACAACACCATCATCATCTTCATCATCAGGTCCTGCTGGGGTTGGATTGAGGTTCACATCTTTCTGTGCGTTTTGTTTTGATGTTTCCCTAAGCTTCCTAGCATTATCTAACAGAGTATTAGGTTTTGTGTCGCCTACATGAATGCAAATAATGTCTTTACCCTTATGTCTATTAAACATCTCCAACAATGCATCATCACCTAGCTGACATGTCTCTTTTTGTATAAATAACTAACATTGGGATGTTCAGTCATCAAATGTTCATCCCTCTCAATAGTATCCCAATAATCAATGATCATATCAAGCAAATTAACTAAGTCTACATCACAGAAATTTCAATGCCACACTATCATCCATTAGAATCTATTAACAAAAAAATCCAAAAAAGTACATCATCAATCATCCATTACACAACACAATCAAATTTCAAAAAAGCCCTAATTTTTAGGGTTTAGGACTTAAATTATGACTCATAACACTTTAAAAACACATAATTTACGAACAAAACCCTAATGGTCGCAAAAATTAGGGCGAAAAATCAGAACAATTGCACCATTAATCACGAAATTTAGGTCAAGAACCCAAACAACACAACAAGTTGCATGTACAAGCAAAAACAAAGGAAGGATTAGGGAACTTACCAATGGGAAGAAAAGCAGCAATGATGAAGAAAACGCTTTATAGGAGCGTCAGCAATGGCGTACTCAACCCAGGAAGTTGATGATGAAGAAAAAGTAAGCAAGTATGAGTAAGGAGGGAAAAGGAAGAGCCAAAAGAAAATTAATAATCAACTAACCATGGTTGGTTTTTTAAAAGATTTAACGGCAACAGAATGGAAAAAACTTAAAAAGTGTGCGGTTGTAATTAGAATGATATACTAAGGGTACCATTGACATTCGAAAAGACACAGGGGTACCAAAAATAAAGTGTAATAACACATGGGTATCATTGATATTTTCCTTATAATTTATTGTAGGAATAATAAGTATATGGCTATGAATGATTTATGTAATGTAGAGAAACAATAGAAATATTTAGCACAATGTTAGAATCATTTTTCTCAAAACAAATAGTCAATGAATTTAGGAAAATTACTTATTGAGTAACTTTCTAAACCAAATTGTTCCACTAGCACCACTTTCTTTGAAAAGGAGGAATAATGTTGTGGGCATTGTCGCATTGGGAAAGGAAGCCGTTTAATAGTTAGAATATCAAAATTTAACAAAATAGTTTCAAAAGTGGAAAGAAAAATGAAAAGGTTTTGACTCCAATTTGAATTATTATGAAAATCGTTTTTAGTCAAATTAAATTAAGAGTCCTTAGTTTTTGAAACACCTCTTTTAAAAAAATTTTAATTAAATTAAATTTTCCTTTCCTATAATACTATAGCCAGTGGCGAAACTTGAACAAATTTTAGGGGTAGAGTTAATAAAAAAGATTGAATTCAACTAATATACAAACTTTGTTGGAAATTCATAATAAATCAATTCTCTAGCATCAGGACACTCCTTGTTGCATTCCATATCCATGCTATGAACATAGATTTATCAATTCCCGGCTTATTTAAAACAGAAGCTAAATCTTTATTATATTCGAACATGACACTTTGTTCATCAGGGAGATGAAAGTTCAATCTCTCAACTGAAAAGGGGTTCCATGATGAATTGGAAAACCAAAAATCCGCCAAACAGCTTCACATGGAGAGATTTATCTATAGTCATATTATCAATCATATCAGCAGGATTAATTGTACCAATTTTAACTAAAAAAATTACAATTTTTAAAAAACCAACAAAAGGAATATGTATTAAACATTCTAAAAAATACAACTTAAATAAAAAGATCAATTATTACCTGCAGTCATAGTATGCTTTAATTTCATCTTTATTTTAGTTCTCTCCATTAGCTTCACTATCTTGACATAATGCTGCTGTAACCCGGTCATGACCCTTGTTGATGTACTTGGATCCTGATTGATTACACCATTCAACATTAATGTGAGCCTGATATTTCATTAGTAGATGTGCGTTGTAAGGAACAACGTATCTATTATCCAAATGTACTCCACTCTTTTCTACGGTTCTACCAATATCATAGCAGCTAAAACAGTATAAGTACCCACTAGAATTGGAAAAATAATTAATAATTAATAATATAATTAATCCATGAAACCTTTTAGAATAATAATAATAATATAATGAATTAATTAATTAACAGTAATAGTACACAAATATCAAACACGCCTTTTCAATATCACTTATGCCTCCAATTTGTTTTCTTTGTGTCGGGTCCAAGAAATCATTTTGACTATTATGTGATAAGTGAATTTGAAAGTTTGTAGTCCTTGTAGAGATTTCACTTGTGTATTTCATTTAAGACCCCATCATCTTTCATTCCATTCACATTGTCAATATGATTATATTGTTTGCATTTTGCGTTGTGGTAGAGTTTTCAAAAATGTTTCATCAAAAAGTAATTATTGACGTTTTTATTATAGCTTTATTATTGATATATATAATAGAAGAAATGATGAACTTATGAGTGATTTTAATGTGTTGAATTTTACTTACCATTTTTATACAATTTAACTTTTAATTTTCATTCTTTAAAAGTAACTTTTCCTTGCATGCAACAATTTTTGACCTACATTCTTTTATTGCCATATCATTCTAGATAGTTAAAATGTTAACGCTCAAGACCAATTGTCTTCAATTGTCATAAATAAAGATTTTTGTTGTCTAACCTACATTCTTTTTTTATTATAGAATGGTTAAAATGTTATTCTCTTTTGTTTGAATTATTCTCTTACTTTAATTATTCCTTTTTATTGCCATAAAATTCTTTCTTGTGCGTTAACATTGAAATTACTTTAGAATGATATTGTTTGACCAAATGTCTTTCTTTTGCTTGAATTATTCTCTTACTTTAATTATTCCTTTGATTTTCATTTTTTAAAAGTGATTAAGTCAAATTTTACTTTGATATTGTTTGATCAACTTTTATTGCCATAAAATTCCTATACAATGATGTGTGTGATTGATACATAGAATTGAATGTATCATTTTGGAGGGAAATGAGTTGTTTAGAAGATGATGTCCTTGATAACAATAGTTTTAGTATGTAGTATAGATATAGATTTTAATGCAACTTATTAATAATGTAACCTATTGATTGTTGTTTGTAACTTTATATCCTGCTTTGGAACAATATATAGTATCATTCCTGCTCTTAGAACAACAACTTGTTTTCTTCTGAATTTTTTTTTTGCAGAGATTGTTGTTCCTACCGCTGAACAACTTTATTATTGGAGCTTATTCAAGTATACTTTATACTTGATATTATCACTAGAGGTGTTCAATGGGGCGGATTGACCCAACAGGTCAAGGATCGGGTCACATTTTAGCGGGTCATTAGCGGGTCGGGTCAATAAAGGGGCAGGCCGTTAACGGGCCTTGGTGTAAAGGGTCGGGCCGAGTCGGGTCGGATAATTATAAGAATTAATTGCGGAAAAAAAATTACCACTTTTTTTAATTTTTTTAAATAATATTATTATATACATGAGTGGATCGACCCAACGGGCCATAAAGTATAATAAAAAAGCTATTCTATGAACTTTTTTAAAAAGGGTCAAAGTGGGTCGAATTTAAATGGGCTTAACCCGCCCCAGCCCATTTATCATTTGACATGACCCGCCCCGCCCCGACCCATTTAAATTTTGACCCGATCCGACCCGTTGAACACCTCTAATTATGACACAGTCTCATTGATCTTTCTTGCACACATGAAACTTAATATACAATCAAGTTACTCAATTAGTTTAGTTTGTTATCATCAAAACATGCAAGCGTACTTAAAAATGCCATCAACTTCCTCTTTTTTCATGATTACGAACCAAGGAAAAGTAATTACAATAACTGACAAAAAAAACCATATCCTTATCCAAGGTATCATGAAAGATTAGACCTTATAAATAAATTCAGATCAGATTCAATCAGATCAGACGAAGAGAACATTCCCTAAATTGATAAATAGAGAATTAGGCTAAGAACCAACTTAAATTCGATTTTACATTGTATTTTAGATCGGATCTAGAGCGAATCTTCAGGGTCTTGAGTAAGCTTGTCGGATCTGAGTTTCAAATGTGTTTCGAAAAAGGATCTGAGCCGGATCTGGGTCTAGTTTGAAGCACCTAGACCCAAATCCAGACCCATTTGTTTTTTAACCCATAATCGAATCACAATTTGCAGGGTCGTCTCAAAAAATTAGACCAAAATCCTTAAAATAGAGGCGAATCTAATCTAAGGCGGGTTTAATAAGTCTTGAAATCATAACTATCTCTAGAAGTATAAAGGGAATTTTTGACTTTTAGAAATTAGGCCTACCTAGTTGAAGTTTTTTATGTCACGAATCAATTTGAATTTTGAACAATCAGTTTGAATTCACTAAATGAGGTTTCTAATAACTTTTTTTGAGGTATCTAATAACTTTATGCAAAAAATAACATACTATAATCATGCAAAAAAGCAAAAAAGCAAAAAATGCATAATTGCCTAACTTCTAATTACTATAGTCTACTAATAATAGTAGATTTTGACTTTTGAATATTATTCTAAATTTAAGTTTGAGCGAGTTTGAATATTATGTGACGGTCTTATTGTGAGACATGTTATATACTTGAATTAAAAAATCCAATAACAGAAAATTTTAACTTGTGAACTTTTTGTTTTTACATCGTTTCACCATGAGATGATCTCATAAAAAAAATTGTTATTATGTTTCTATCTCTCATTTTCCCTCGAAATATATAAGTACAAAATTTGGTAAGATAAAGGATAAAAAATAAAAAATGAGATCACGCTTACCCATTATGTGCCTAATCACTCGTGCGACTGATACTAATCTATGTAAGGTAGACCCTAAAATGCTATTATTAACGTTCTGCAGGCTGCAACCAGCCTAACTGCCTATAACAACTTCCATTTACTTTTTTTTTTTTTTTTTGAGAGAACAACTTCTACAAACATTTAAGTATTGCTAGAAGAATACCTAAAGTAGCATGCTGAGATAAGATTAAAAAATCAAAAAAAGAAGACATATAATTTATTTTTAATTCATACGTTAAATATAACGGTGTATGTGAAATCATTGGAATTATCTATAATATTATTATTATTATTATTATTATTATTATTATTATTATTATTATTTATATAAATATTTTAAAGTGTGAATCTGTATATAAGATAACGTGAAAACGTGATTCTGTATATTTTAAAGTAAGAATTTGTGTTTACCCCCTTTAAGTTTGATGCTTGGGTAGGGATGGATTTGGGTCTTGGACCCTAAGAATCTAGATATGTCACAGTTAGAGGTGTTCAATGGGCCGGGCCCCCATTTTAAGCCCTTATCCGGCCCGTTTTTAGGAGGGCTTTATAAGGGCCGGGCCGAAAATGGGCCGGGCTGAAAACGGGCTCTATTATTATTAAAATGGACCGGGTTGTAAGAGGGCTTAAAATGGATTGAAAATGGGCCTTTATAAATTTAAAATGGGCTTTGAATTTTACATAAAACACTCTATTGTTTACAATTTTTTTTTTTGAAGTGGGCTTAGAATGGATTAAAATCTCCCTTTGTAAACCATTCTTCACATTAAAATAATAATAATTGGTATGTAATATTAATATGCAGTATACATTCAATGTGGCTCTGTTGTCAATATTTGGAAAGGATGAAGTGAAGTACAGAGAAGATCTGAAGCGGTGTTATTACATATTAGAAAATTGAAATTCTATTTTTATTTCTAGATTTTTTATAATTTTATTTTGATTCTGAATATTATGATTATCAAAATGAATTATAAAACGGGTTCTCAAAAAAAAAATGAATTATAAAACGGGCCGGGCCGGATTGGGCCGGATTTTAAAGCCCGGCCCATTTCGGCCCATTTTTTATTTTTGAAAGGCCCGGTCCGGTCCGGCCCGTTTTTGTTTGAGCCCGGCCCGGTCCTTATCCGGCCCATTGAACACCTCTAGTCACAGTCCTAATTTAAGGATCACAATTCACCTACTTTTGGACCTTAAGGGTTTGAGTCGAATATGAGTCCATGATTTTAGATCCGAATCTGAATAGGTTACACTTTTGAAACCTAAATCTGACTTGTAGACTATTTTTTACATTTAGTTTTAAAAAACTATGTAAATGTACTGTGTATTTGTTTGATTTATTAGAAATTTTGTCATCATCATATCATCATATATTTACTAATTTAAAAACAATAGTGACAAGTGTCACTATTTTAAAACCACTTTGCCAAATGTCACTCTAATAGTTAGATTGTTGTTTTGGAACTCATCTCTTCATCTTTCCTAATGCAATCTAAATTGTCAATGAATAATTTTATTTAAAGTGGTTTTAATTGTAATAGAATATACTCGATATTGACATAGACTCTACAAATTTAAATTCATACTAATATTAATAGTGTTGTTTTTAGCTTTATAAGATTCCATATGAGGATTTTGTTGAATTTTGTAAAAGGCCCTACATATTATTAGCCAAAACAATTTATAAATATAAAAGTAAACATACAATCGTGCATTGCACGGGTATAATCCTAGTTTTATGTAATTTGAAATGCAATTGTTGTATCTATATAAAAAACTTGATTAATATTTCATTTTAAAAATTTAAATGGTTAAAAACTTGGTATATTTGATCTATCATTGAGTATAAAATATTAGAAATCCTTGTAAATTGAAAACGTTTAAATAATTTATTGTGAACGGAAGAAAATTACAAAAAAGGTTTTTTTTTGTATTTTACAGTTTTTTAGAAAATACAAAAATAATTTTGAACTGAAATTCAGATCCAAATTCTAGTCCCACTAGATTTTAAGGATATTCGCTAAATGAAAATTTTTTGAACCCAATTAATCCTAGTCTAATAAGAAAAAGGGATCTGAATTTGGATCTAACTAGACCTAATTCAAATCCGCCTTTATCCCCTATGCTCATAGATCATGCATACAAGGGTAATATGGAGGGAGTATTATTATAAAGGAAAAATTGTTTATGTTTCATTTATTCAATAAAAAGACAACCTTTGTTTCATTTATTCAATATAGCAGGTAAGTTTTCAACTCTAAATTTATTGAATAAATGAAACGTTGACTCTTTATTTGCAAAAATGAGACAAAAGTTGTCTTTTTATTGAATAAATGAAACATTGACTCTCTATTTGCAGATGGCCGAAAGGTTGGCTTTTTAGAAATTTTTTCCAATTATAAAAGAGCATTTGGAGGGAGTATTATAAGAAAAAGGGATTTGCCTAAAATCGTGCATTGGATAACGTAAAAACAGAAATTGAGCAAATATGAAAGTATATAAAAAAGGATAATAAAAAGTGATACTTCCTCCTTTCTAGTTATTATTAACTTATTTAATATATTGCACTCAATATGTGTAAAGAAATACTCCTAATTAAGTCTAATTTTATTTGAATTGTCTATTTATTTAATATAACTTTTTTTAGTTTATAGTTTTTTTATTACGATATAGGTAATTTTTATAATTTTTAGTTTTTTTTTTATATAATTTTTAGTTATATTTATCTAAATCTGTTTCATTAATATGCCGTAATTAATTGCAAGTATTTGAAGAAGTAAATAGAACAACTTCAAAAAAAAAAAAAAAAAAAAAGAAGTAAATAGAACTGAGAGTATTAAGAATAAAGAAAATTTACCCAGAATAATCCAAACTATCCTCGATTTTCTTACAATAATCTCAATTATCAATTAACCATGAATAATCTCATCTATTCCATCATTTTACCTGGAGTGTTGTTGAATCATTTCTTACCTATTGAACCGGTTACTAGCCGTTACTTACCTTACCTTATAACCCAGCATTTTCATCTCCATCTAATACTTTTCTCCTCCATTAAAACACATACCCTCCTCCTTTGCACACCTCCAAAATAGTAGCTTCATCTCTTCACCCTTGAAGCTTTTGTTCCAATTAGCATATATATGTCTCGCACAATGCCTATGTTCGGCATTTGAAAGTTCAATTCCCATAGCCCTTAATATGCTATGTGTAGTATTAAGACCATTATCAAAATATCAAAACAGTAGGAAAAGGAAAACAGTAGCTATTTCACCATATGTGCTGTGTTGTACTATTTAAATTGGCTACTTCACTATCATCGGTAGTTATTTCACCATTATGTGGATCAAAACATTAGCTACAACATATCAAAACAGTAGGAAAAGGAAAATAAAATATGAAAACAGTAGCTACAACATATTTTGTGATGTGCTACTTAATTTGTGCTACAAAACAATCCATTATGTGCTGTGATGTACTTGATCAAAACATAAAATTATCAAAAGCATTTCACCATTATCAAAACAGTAGCTGTGCTGTGCTGCTCTTAGTGTTGTGTTGCGTTGTGCTGCTCTTAGTGTTGTGCTGTGCAGTAGCTATTTCGTCATTATCAAAAGCATTTCACCATTATGAAAACATTCAAAAAATATCAATATTTCAGCACATTATAATAGCTAACTTAATTTTACAAGATTAAGAAAATTTACCATTAATTGCTATTGGAATAGAGGTCAAAAATCGGTGAACCAAGACTTGGAGTACCGGAATCTTCAAAATTGATGAAGAAAGGACCAATTTTGCGGAGGTCTGCCATGGAAGTTACCGGAATAGAAGGGCAAAGCTTTGTTGAAGATTGAACAAAGCTTTGAGAATTTTTTAAAACATTTTAAAAAAAGAAAACATAAAAAAAGGAAATTAAATTAATTATTAGAAGCCGGTTACAAGTCATCCAACATCACTCCGGGAAAACCGATATAATAGATGTGATTATTCATAGTTAATTGATAGTTGAAATTATTATAGAAAAATCAAAGATAGTTGGAATTATTTGACTAATTTTTCCTAAAAATAAAAAAAGTAAATAGAACTGAGAATAGTGAAAAAGCCCCTGGCGTGTGACTCGATTCCGCAGCTACTACAATGAGCCGTAACAAAAGGAAAGGTCATTGTAGTAATATGCTTTTCTCTTCTCCTTAGCTTAGCACTATCAACTTTCAATTTCTCTCTGTATCAATGCTGTGAAGAAAAACCTTCACTCTCTCTCTCTCTCTTCATACAAAAATGGCGGAGGCACCTCCAAACCCTAAACCTTGCCGCCTTACCCAATGCTACCGCCACCCAAATCTCCCTACAACCACTGGTCTTTGTGCGCCATGTCTTCGTGAACGACTCTCTCTCCTCAACCCTTCTTCTCCATGCGCAGAACCTTCAACTTCTTCTTCATGCTCTGCAGTAATGCCGGAGTTCCGGCGATGCAAGACTTTTTCGGCAAAAAATTGTGATGTTGTTGTCGGAATGGAAGAACCTCGTCGAAGATCTTGCGATGTTCACGGTCGTAACTCTCTTTCCTGTTTGTTTGATATCGACGATGATGGTAATGTAGGAGACGCCGTCGTTTCGGTTGAATCGAGAAATTTAGGGTTTCTGAAGGAGGAAGAGGAAGAAGGGGAAGAAGTTGAAGTAGAATCTGAAGTTAGGGTTTCTGATTTTGGAAATGTGGATCATGAGTTTGAGGAATCAAAGACTATGGAAGAGTTAATAGATCTTGAACTGAAAAGTAGAAATAGTAAAAAGAAGGACTTAAAAGAAATTGCTGGTAGTTTTTGGATTGCTGCTTCTGTATTTAGTAAGAAGTTTCGAAAATGGGGGAAAAAGCAGAAGAAAGAGAGTGAGTGTAATGAGAATAATGCTGGTTTGGGGGAGATGAAGCTTGAGAAATTGAGAGGTAGGAGATTGAGGGACACTCAATCGGAAGTTGGTGAGTATGCGTTCGGAAGAAGGTCATGTGATACAGATCCTCGAGGTTCAATTGATTTTGGGAGAGCATCGGTTGATTGTGGTGGATTTGGTAGGAGGTCATGTGACACAGATCCTAGGTTTTCAATTGATTTAGGTAGGGCATCTGTTGATTGTGGTAGGATATCTCTAGATGAGCATGGAAGGAATGAGCTTCAGGCTCCTAGAGCGTCTTGGGACGGGTACTTACTAGGCGGGAGAGCTGCATTGGCGGGTGGAAACCCGAATGTGAATAATGCACCCATAGTATCAGTCATAGAGAATGCTATGGCTACAGTGTATGGGTTTGACAATCGAATGTTGAGTGAAGGGAAGATGAAGATGGAAAATGGGATCGATAAAGAGAGGTGGAGGAATGGGTTTGATAGGTCTACTTCGGTTAGGAGGGAAGCCATGGTGGTTGAAGATTGTGAACCGAAAGGATTGTCAAATGCTAGGGTTTCACCTGCTGCTATTGGGACATTCAATGAGTCTAAGTTACTAATCACTGAGAAAGAGTTGAATGAGTGGAGGTTGAAGTCGATTTCCACCAGGGATGATAATAGCTCAGAGAGCTTTGAGACTGCTTCAAAAGACCTTGCTTCAGTTTCCAGTAGTAGTAATGGGAATGGTTTCAAGAAATGCCGGCAATGGAGCAAGCTGTGGAGCATTTGGGGTTTATTAAACCGTAAAAAGGGCGATAAATTTAGGAACGAAGGTGAAAGGGTGAATCTAGAGAGCCCTGATGCTGAATCTGTGTACAATAGTTCTAGGAAACTAACACGAAGCCAGAGCAATTCGAGCTCAAGGAGCTCATCCATGGTGGTCGGATCAGCTAGTGGAATGACCGGTAGAAACGAATCGAAGGCCATTGTTAGGAGTAGGCAGGAAGCTGTAGTTTTATCGAGGAATCGAAGTGCTCGGTACTCACCTAACCACCTTGATAACGGATTGCTACGATTCTATTTGACACCTTTGAGGAGCCGTAGGAGAAATAGGGTAGGAAAAAGTAGGATGAAGAATTCAAAATCACTGGCTAGAAGTGTATTAAGATTGTAGAACTGAAACAGTAGATCAGAGCAGTTCATGTTGATATTAGAATCTGCAGTTCAGATCATTTTGTAAAGACACTTATAATCTGTTTAATCTTTGCTTTCATGATAACAGTTACTATTATTACCTTGTACTACACTTTGATGATGCAGTTTTACATTTACATGATCAATTTGTCAATTACTCTGCTAATAATTGTTCTTTTGTGTTGAATGTATGCTTTTCTATGTATGGAATCTGTCATCTCACAGAGTAATCATGTTTTTCTCATACTTGTATTATGTGTTCAGTCAGTGACTATATTAAAATAAATCTATTTGTTATCATTAGCTAATAATTTGACTCCCAAATCCTGCCATTTGGGATAATAAAATGTTGTTCAATATCTTGGGGCACACTATATAATGGATTGATCTGTTTTTCTAGCTAGCATAAGATGTTTATCTTGGCTTTTTTGCCATTAATTAGGAGATTTGAAAATGATTATCAAATTGTATTAACCTTGCAGCGCGTTTGGTAAATGGTATTGAACGGTGGTAATGAGAATGAAAACTAGTGTAATTTTGGTTGAAAAATCTCTTGCTATCTCGATGGTGTTGCTTGTCCAACCTCAACCATCTATTTTCTTCTAAAATTTCATTTCAATGCATTACCATTGGGAGATGTGGTATTATGTGGTATTGGAAATTTGTAAACAAAAAACTTTTTTGTGATCAAAATTTCATTAACATGGGAATAACATGTAATTTTTGATGACATTTTACACTATAAATCATTTTCCTTACCACCATTTGGTAACACTAACCAATGGGCTGTTGGAGTTTTAGGCATATTCTCTACTATCGCTCAAAGTATAAAACAAATTCGAGATGATCCTACTTTGGAAGTCTTAGTTGCCTTTCGTGGCTTCAAATTGTCCTCCTTCACTCCCCGATTTTTGATCATTTCGTTGGTGATTATAACTTCCAAGACATTGATATGAGCGATTGTTTTGATTACAATTCATGAAACAACCAAGCTTGCTTTTATAAGCCTACTCGTCTAAAATTTTCTTTGATCACGACATTGAGGGAGATTGTGCTGTCGTTCCTTGTGGTAATCACACCCAATCCATATCCCTTTTGTTTTATAAGGTGATGACTTGTGGGATGGGTAGTTGATCCCGGTTGACATAAAAGATGCCTTTCTAGCTCTTGCGATAATAATAGACTAAGGATAGTAGAAGAGAATTAGGGTTTGCTTGCTTAAATACAAAGACCAGGATTACAAATAAAGCTACTAGAATAATTACATACATGATAAATGCCTAAAATAACATATTTGCTAAATATAAATTATTCTAATAAATTTCAAAATATTCTATATATTTCAACACTCCCCCTCAAGTAAGGTCGTGGTTCTCCTATGCCTAACCTGCACGATGCATCTCCAAATGCTTTTACTGTGACTACCTTTGTGAGGATATCTGCTAGTTGAACCTTCAGTTGTATTGATGGAAGACTGATAATCTGGTTCTTAAGTTTCTCCTTTATAAAATGTCTATCAACTTCTACATGCTTGGTTCTCCATGTGGCAAGATTACCTTCAACTAAGGTGAAGTACCCTAAAGTGGACGTCTTGCTGTCTTTATCTCCTGCCCAATCTGAATCAGCTTAAGCCACAAGGTCAAGATGCCCATTGTTCCTGTAGAAGACTCCTCTGTTATTGGTGCCTTTCAAGTATCTTAGGGTTCTTGTGACCGTTTCCATGCGAGGAACTTGTGGTCGGAGCATAAACCTGTTAACAACTCTAATTGCATAAGAGATATTTGGTCTGGTATGGGATAGGTAGATGAGCATCCCAACCAACTTCTGATACTATTCTTTGTTTGTGGGCTCTCCATCTTCTAAGGTTTGTAGTCCATGATTATCTACGGTCGGTGGTTCTGTTGGTTTACAATCAAGCATTCCAATTTCAGCTAAAAGATCAAGGATATATATATATTTTTGGCATATGAAGATTCCTTGTTTTGACTTAGAACCTCAATACCTAGAAAATACTTCAAGTTCCCGAGGTCCTTCATTTCGAACTCTAGGAACAATTTCTTCTTGAGGTTGCATATCTCCTCTTCATCATTTCCTGTAATAACCATATCGCTTACACAGATAATCAAGTAGGTAATCAAGTTTCCTTTCCTCCTTAAGAACAATGTATGATATGAATTGCTTTGTACATACCCAAACTTTCTCATATTGTTGAGGTGAATCTTCCAAACCAAGCTTGATGGGATTATTTTAAGCCATAAAGAGCCTTCTTGAGCTTTCATCCTTCTCTAGATGCAAACTCATTTGTGAATCCAGGAGGACTATATTCGTAAAAATTTCTTCTTCAATCTGCCCATGAAGAAAGACATTTTTCACATCAAACTGATACAAGGGCCAGTTCTTATTTGTTGCTATTGAGAACAGCACTCTAATAGTATCAATTTTGGCAACCGGAGAAAAAGTCTCAAAGTAATCTACCCCATATGTTTGAGTGTACCCTTTAGCTATAAGTCGAGCTTTATATCTTTCAATGGTTCTATCAGCATGATATTTAATTGTGAACACCCATTTGCAACCAACAGCTTTCTTTCCCTTGAGAATTATACACTTTTCACGCGTATCTGTAACGGTCCGGTTTGCGTGAGCCGGATAATCATATGAAAATATGAATCCGGTTCACCACTGGACACTTAGAGGGATAATTCCCATCCAAGATCGTTAACGTTCCAACGATAAGGGTATATAACTACGCATAAAATAAAACATATAGTAGCGACAGGTTTAACATTCACGATACAACTTGAGAACCCAACGGCCTCTACTAACGTAACGTTAAAACGAACTAATCTTAATCCATTACACAAAAGTAAATTATTTCTACTATGATTATTATTACATAGAACGTGGTCTTGGGTGACGTGATCCTAACTTCCACCTCACTCCAATTCCCACCTGCAATTAACCTGCTAGTCGTCGATTGACAACGGAAGCAAGTTCAAAGAAAAACAATCCAATACACGTCAGAGACATCATACAAAAATATCAACAAGTGGAAAACAAACAATGTGTTCATCCTAACATGCAAAGGCTCTAAAATATATTTATTCCAAATCCCATCTTGAAACGTTGCCCGTCCTTTTCGGGTCGTCCAAGTAATAATCCAATTTATTTGGAGGAATACACTTGGGAGAGCTAATCCCAAGGCAACCACCGACCTATGACGTTGCCCGTCCTGTTCGGGTCGTCAAAGGTTAAAGTATGCATACCCCCATGGTGACCGTAATGATCCAAAACTGCCATGGGAACAAAATTTATATAATCCATTCCAAAATATTAACCCATTGGGATAACCCAAAACATCCATCCTCAATTTCCAAGTTAAACTTCTTTCAAATTATTTGAGGTGTCTAATCCTTATGTGAGTCACAATGCAATAATCAAGAATGAAACAACATTACTTGCACAACCACATATAATGTATGGTCTAAGCGTGTACCTTTAAGCAACAGCAAAAACGACAATTCAAACGCAACAGGAATTTCACCCTCTTATGAATCGAGGTCCTATCAACAAACACACAAAACGAACACGTATTAGAACGTGTTTACACTTCTAACTCATTCCATACTACTATTATATTAATAAGACTTAGTAACTTTAATTGATTTCATTAAATTTCAAACAAATCAAAAGTCCGCTTTAAACCAGAAACTTAAATGGCTTTTTCGGACAGTTTAGAAAATTCAAATGAAAAATCCGACTTCGCCATTGCGTCCGGAACGCATCAATTACCTTGGACACCAATTTTCAGAATTTCTAAAATTCGTTTACTATTTTTAATTATTTTAGGCGTTTAAACAACTTTTTAATATTCCGATTTATCAAAGTAACACAAAAGACATATCCTATTTATGGGGATGTGAGGCGTCACTTTCCGGGACAGCTATGGCTGTCCGGAAATTCGTGCCATGTAACATCATCGAATTTCGATTAATAATTTCATAACTAAGACAATACCGAAAACCGAATCGTAAAACAACATAAATTCAATTTCTTAATACACAATCTCTTAACAATTTCAACCATCCAAAAAAAAATAAAACTATTTCTTACGTAAACTCTTACATCATCAAACATGAGCCATTCAAACACAAATAATAACTTTAATTAATAGAATTCAATATTTGATCGTTGTACAAATCGATTCATCGTAAACTTTGGTAGAAATCATAAACCATATGATTCCAATCTCATATAAAAAAAATAAATCCAATCCCTTAAACAAATTAATTTTTGTCAAGGAATTGATTCACAAAAATTATGAAACATGAAAGTTTATATATTTTTATTCACACCACTCAACATCTCTTAACAAATTGAAATTTTGCTAGAGATATTAAGCCACAACAAATAATTTTCTTTTAAATATCAAGAGATTCTATTCTCATAACAAAACTATAATTTGTTAAAGAATATAAATTAAATAAGAAACTTAACACAATTGTATTAATCCTTTTAACAAATTAATTTTGTTAAAGAATTATACATTTAAAAATTACACAAAATACTCAATCCTCCAAAAGTCATAGGATTTCATCATAATTCAAAAGAAAGAAAATATAATTTTCTTCAAAAGAGAAAATATAATTTTAACAATTGAACTCCACTTACCCTTGGATAATAGATTGAATGATCACAAAGTTTTTTTTTTTTTTTTTTTTTATATACTAACCGAAATTTTGAAGAAAAAGAGAGAAGTTTTCTTTTGTTTGATTTGTGAGCAAGTGCAAATGAAGAACAAGATGGAGGTTTACACCAATCTAGCATTTTAAGAGATAAAAGCAACCTTCTATCTTCCTTAACCCCCATCATAAAACACAATTACACCCACATTAAGTGAGGAGTTACAAAACTCCTCCAATACTCCCCATTTGGCCGGCCATTATTAAGAATTAACACAATTAATTTTTTTTTTATTTTAATTAATTAATTACTCCAAATGGGATTTAATTGTCCAATTTGAATTTTTAATACTCATAGAAATATTAAATCAGATAAATAAAAAATAACTTATTATGCGGCAAAAGTCGAGAACGTTTATCACATATCGACGCACTCAAATTCTTATACTGAATTAATATTATTTTATTTTAATTTCGAATATTAATTTAATCAAAATTCACGGGGTGTTACAGACTACCCCCCTTAAAAGAAGTTACGCCCTCGTAACTTACAAGAAACCGACCAGCACACAACACAACACAACATATACAAATCAACACAACACATCATATAAAAAAAAAACCTAAGTCAAAGAAGTTTATTCATACGCGCGCGAAATTCCTATCGCCCTCTACCCCCCTTAAAGGAGTTACGTCCCCGTAACGCTACGAACCTGAAAGAGTTGAGGGTACTTTTCCCGCATAGAGTCCTCGGTTTCCCAGGTAGCGGCCTCACGCTCGTGATTTGACCATAGAACTTTGACCATCGATATATCCTTTCGTCGAGTACTACGAACTTTCTTGTCTAAAATTCGGACTGGTCGCTCTGAATAGGTCAAGGATGAGTCCAACTCTAGAGGTTCGGGATCTAAGATATGGGAGGCAGCAGCATGGTACCGTTTTAATTGGGACACATGAAACACATCATGGACCTTCTCTAAGGTATTTGGAAGAGCTAACCGATACGCCACTTTGCCTATACGTTCTAAAATCTCATAGGGGCCGATGTAGCGAGGGCTTAACTTTCCACGAGCACCAAAACGCACCACTCCGCGCAAAGGTGACACGCGAAGCAAGACTTGATCTCCCACGATAAACTCCTCAGGTCGTCTTTTTAGATCAGCGTAAGACTTTTGACGATCTTGAGCCGCTTTTAAACGATCCCGAATCATCTTAACATTCTCGGTCATTTGGAGAAGCAAATCGGGACCCAAAGTAACAGATTCGGTAAAATCATCCCAATAAACTGGACTACGACAGCGGCGTCCATACAAAGCCTCAAATGGGGCCATCTGAATCGAAGACTGATAGCTGTTATTGTAAGAAAATTCGACCAAATCCAAATGTTCATCCCATGACCCTTGCCACTCCATGGCGATAGCTCTTAACATATCTTCTAAAATTTGGTTCGTGCGCTCTGTTTGTCCATCAGTCTGAGGATGAAACGATGTGCTATACAGTAACGTAGTACCCAACGCTTGTTGCAAGGTCTGCCAGAACTTTGACAAATACCGAGTATCTCTATCAGACACAATAGTGCGGGGCACACCGTGATACCGTACCACGTACTTAATATAAGCTCGGGCTAGTTGCTCCATCTCCCAACGACAGTTCATAGGAATGAAACATGCTGATTTAGTCAAACGATCGACGATAACCCATAAAGTATCATTCCCCGCCTTTGTTCGAGGCAAACCCACAACAAAATCCATAGAAATATCATCCCACTTCCACACCGGAATGTCTAAAGGTTGCAGTAAACCGCCCGGTCTTTTATGTTCGCTCTTAACTTTTTGACAGGTTAAGCAACGCGATACATACTCAGCAACATCCCTTTTCATTCCCGACCACCAGAACATCAACTTGAGATCTTGATACATTTTATCCCCACCCGGATGAACTGAAAACTTTGTACAATGGGCTTCATCCAAAATGCGTTCCTTCAAGGATGTTTCTCCCGACGGTAGGCACCATCGACCTTTAAATCTCAAACTCCCATCTTCATGAACCAAAAATCCCTCTGCTTTACCTTCTCGAGCCTGTTCTTTTAACTTCAACAACTTCGGATCTTTATTTTGAGAAGTCAAAATCTCCTCGAAAAACGAAGGCCGAATGACTAAGGCGCTCAGACTTTCCTTTAATTCTCCCGTGCGTACCACTTCCAAATTTAACCGGGCAAAGTCCCGATGCAACTCCTCTATTCCACTCAACGTAGATAAAGAATGTTTCGACTTTCTGCTTAAGGCATCGGCTACCAAGTTCGCTCGCCCCTCGTGATACACAAACTCCAAGTCATAGTCCGCCATCAGCTCTAACCACCGACGTTGTCGCATGTTCAAATCCGGCTGAGTATAAAGGTACTTTAAACTCTCATGATCCGTATAGATTCTGCACTTAACCCCATACAAATAATGTCTCCAAATCTTAAGAGCAAACACAATTGCAGCCAACTCCAAATCATGAGTAGGATAATTAACCTCATGAACTTTTAATTGTCGGGACGCATAAGCGATCACTTTACGTTCTTGCATCAAAACACATCCCAACCCCTTCTTCGATGCATCACTGAACACCGTGTAATCCAGCTTAGGGTCAGGTAGAGCAAGAACGGGAGCCGAAGTCAACCTTTCCTTCAAAGTCGTGAAAGCATTTTCACACTCATCAGTCCATTCAAACTTCTTATCCTTTTTCATCAAGGAAGTCATAGGTCTGGCGATGCGCGAAAAATCCTTGACAAAACGACGGTAATATCCCGCCAAACCTAAGAAGCTTCGAACTTCAGTGACATTCTTCGGTGAGGACCAATTTCGAACCGCCTCCACTTTGACCGGGTCCACCGAAATACCCTCCTTTGAGACGAAATGACCCAAAAACGACACCTTTTCCAACCAAAACTCACATTTCGAAAACTTAGCGTACAACTTATTTTCACGCAAGGTTTGCAAGACCAATCGTAAATGTCCCTCATGCTCGTCTCGGTCCTTTGAATAGACTAGTATGTCATCAATAAAGACGACTACAAATTTATCCAAGTATGCACTAAATACCTGGTTCATCAAACACATAAATGCGGCTGGAGCATTTGTCAACCCAAAGGGCATTACGGTAAACTCAAAATGTCCGTAACGTGTCCTAAAGGCCGTCTTATGAATATCCCCTTCAGCGATCCTCAATTGGTGATAACCCGACCTTAAATCGATTTTTGAAAATATCCCAGCTCCCCTCAACTGGTCAAACAAATCATCTATGCGAGGTAACGGGTATTTGTTCTTAACGGTCACTTTATTTAGCTCCCTGTAATCAATGCACAATCTTAAGCTGCCGTCTTTCTTTCGCACAAACAAAACCGGAGCGCCCCAAGGTGATACACTTGGTCGGATATAACCCTTATCCAATAATTCCTCGAGTTGAGACTTCAATTCCTCCATCTCCTTTGGGGCCATACGGTACGGAGCCTTTGAAATTGGTCCCGTACCAGGCACCAAGTCTATCGTGAAATCAATTCCTCTTTGCGGCGGCATGCCAGGAATCTCCTCAGGGAAAACATCCATAAATTCATTTACCACCGCGACATCGTTAGGATCCACCTCCTTCTTTCCTTCCTGTATGATGTGACACAAATACAAAGGATGTCCTTGTCTCACCAGTTTATGTAATTTCAAGAGCGATACTAAGTTTGTTTTAGGCCCCTTAGAAAACTTTCTATATCTAACGTTTTCCCCATGTGGTCCCACCAGTAACACTCTTTGCTCCTTACATTCGAGGGTTGTTTTGTACCTTCCTAACCAATCCATTCCTAAAATCACTTCTAGGCCCTCCATGTCTAACACATACAAGTTACTAGGAAAAACAACTTTCCCTATCTTCAAGGGCACATCTCTATACAGTCTATCGCAAGTATATAATCTCCCAGAAGGGACTGCTACGGTATAAGATACGTTTTCAAAAACTCCTAAATTCAGTTCGTCTATCTTACTTCTCGCCAGGAAAGAACAAGTTGCACCCGAATCAAACAATACATTAACAGCTACAGAATGGACGGTGAACGTACCTGTGATCACATCTGTTGTTTGGTCAGCCTCCCTGGAACTGACCGCAGATACCCGTCCACTAGCTGACAGAGCGTTCAATCCTCCCCCTTGATTTCCCAGACGTGGGGTTCCTGAACCCTCAGCCCGATTGCCATCCGAACGAACTTGTCCCCCATTAAACTGTCGTTGAAACCTCTGACCATTATGACCCTGATTTTCTCCCCCAGTTGATCGATTTCCTTGCCTCCCAAAACCCATCTGGTGTTGAGGTCGGTGTTGTTCCCCTAGCAGACGACTTTCACTTCCCTTCTTTATGTAGCACTCGTACTCCCTATGTCCTTTCTTGTGACAGAAATTGCATTCGACTAAATTTCCTTCACAATCCTTTCCGGGGTGGTTTTTCTTACACCTCCTACAGAAATACTTCCTTTCCTTCCCATCCCGATCCAGTAAGGGTTTCATTGGTCTAGCTTCTCCCCTGAATCCGGGATTTACACCAGAATTGTTCCCTTGAAAGTTACCAAAAGTTTTTGGTTTCTTCGAGTGGAAATTTACAGGTGCCCCAGAAGCCTGTCCTAACAACTCTTTCCTCTTCTCTGTAAAACTACCTTTCTCTTTTTCTTTCTCCTTCCTTAAAATGTTCCCTACCTGAGCTGCACGCTTGTACATCTGCTCTAACGTGCTGTAACGATCACTTTCAATATGTTTTTGAATATCGAACGATAACCCCAGCTCAAAGCGTTGCATTTTCTTTTCTTCAGTGGGTACATCATCAGGACAATATTTGATGTACTCCATGAACTTATGGTAGTATTCATCAACAGTTAAACTACCCATCTCAAATCGGGCAAACTCATTCGACTTATCCTTCCTCACATGTAAAGGATAAAATTTCTCCCGCATAGCTTTCTTAAACATATCCCAATCAAAGAATCCCTCAGCTTGTTCTATTAAGCCCGCCTTACTATTCGCCCACCAATAGTCAGCTTCCCCAGTCAAATAAAAAGCTGCCTGATTAACTTTCAGTTCTTCCGGGCACTCTACGACATCAAAAAGTTTGTCAAACTCTCTTAACCAATGTTCAAGTTCTGATGGTTCTCCCTTACCATCAAAAGGAGATGGTTTATTCTGGCTAATCCTCTTGCTCATCTCAGAAGCCTGTTCAGACAGAGACCTCTCTTGTGGAGCACTAACCCCGGTTAACGCCTTAACTAAGCTCCTTAAGGCTCGGCTAGTTCCATTCTTAGCTAGTCTTTTTCGGGAGAGAGGAGGCATCTTCTGCAACCAAAAGAAAGGTACTAATTACCACGCGTTCTAAGGTCCTAAAGTTTTCAAGGAAAAGGTGTTTGGGATAGATTAACATCATAAGTAAATAATTACACATACACACATTCCATTGTCTACAAGTATATCATAATTCGTTGTGGCTAAAAGAACACTCAAATTTACCATGCATAACTTAACAAACAGAGGAAGAACAAAAAGAGGGCACTTAAATTAACTCAAAATAAAACTTTATTGATACTGTTTATTATGACAACTTACGCAAAGCGTTTTACATTATTCAAAAAAAAGATAACAACTACAAAGATAACAAAACAAAAAGTGAAATAAGAAATCAGTACAAAGCATCCATAAAATCAGCAGACTCATTATAATTAGATATGTCGAAATCTTCATCATCCCCGTCGTCTCCGGAATCAGAACTAGAGCTCGAGTATCCTCCTTCGGATTCCCAGTCGCTATCCGTGGGGCTGCTTACTAGCATCTCTTCCTCTTCCTCAGGGTCTTCCTCACTTGAAAACTCCCTTTCAGATTCAATCCTAAAGCCATACAAATCATAATGGGATCCCCAATCCTCCCTCTCATCTTCACTAAGATTCCCTATAGGACTTAATGGTTCCTGTTTTAGGGTTTTTGCATCTCATAAACACTCCCAAGTTGTGACCTGAGGTCTATCACTGGAGGATCGGATAGGTACCCATCTTCTACATGCTCCATATAGTATCAGATTCCTCCTTAACATGAAGTTCTCCCTCTTCCATAGGTTCAGCCTCATCCTACATCTTTCCTTCTTCTTCTTCCTCCTCTTCCCTCGGGGGTCTTCCTCTTCTTCCTCGGGGTCTTCCTCTTCAACACCCTCATGCCCTTCTCCTCCTATGAGTCTGATTGGGAGTTAATTCCATTGGACTCCCTCGGGTTTACTCCTTCCACCCTCCTTGATTCAGATAGTTGGGTTATCCTATCTAGATCCATTTGTAGGTCGAAACATATCCTATTAACCTTTGTTCTAACCATAATCATTCTTTCCCTATAATCTCTTATGCTCTCTCCATCCCTAATTTTCCATATATCGTTGTTCGAAACTTCCCTCCATGCAGTTTCAGGGTCAAACCTCGGTGCATTGTTAGCTTGGTTAGGGTATGTGGGTCCATCGGGGCTTTTCCCTTGTC
>JAAKBH010000206.1:0-122376 GCA_019776075.1 Amaranthus palmeri | reverse complement strand
CCAAAATATGTTTCAATGTTGAACATTTCAATATAAAACTAATCAATAAATCACTTGATTTCTTTAAAATCAATAATCATACTTCATTTCATAAAACCATATTTCAAGACTCATATTTTCAAAAAAAAAAAAAAAAAGACTCATATTTTAGAAGGTAATATTATACAAGACATGCTTTTGTAATCTCTTTAAATGAATACAATCTTAACATACTTTTCAATCAAATATAATTTTTATAACGTGATTCATTTTTATTAAAATCATTTTACAAAACTAACAATATTATTACATAAACAAGCAATCAAACCAATATATTTTTAATAAAGTTACTCAAACTAGCTTTAAAAGATATTAGATGTTTGTAAGTTACCTTTATGAGCAAATTCTTCAATCAAAAATTCAAATTAGAAGACCAAAGAACTTCATTGATGCATTTGAACAAACACTATGTGTGCATCAACTTCTAACTTCAAGGGATAAAGATTCAAGCTCTATTTTTGCATCACCATCAATAATACTCAACAAAGAAAGAGTAATAACCCTAAATTGATCTCAAGTACCCAATAATTAACCTTAAACATCCAATTGATTTCATAGTTTCTAATTTCACTTATAAAGATTCCATTTTCGTACCATATCAGGACACATGTTAGTATTTTGGTCATAACTTCCTCATACAAACTCGTATAGAGACGATTCAAGTGTCTACACGACCCTGACTCAGAGATCTACAATTCTTATGCAGACACTAAAACCCATAAACAATAAGAGCTACCCCGAAAATGGCAAAACAGAAAATTGATGATTGATTTTCGTGACAGCCTGTACCATTTCACTATTTTGAACATAACTCTCTCATACGAACTCGTATAGAGGCGATTTAAGTGTCTATGCGACCACGACTTGAAGCTCTACAATTCTCATGCAGACTTCAGAACCCAGAAATAGCCAGAACAATCTCGAAATTAGCCATGAACACGGAAGACAGAATCTGAATTTTTAGATCTTAAACTCTAAATATGAATTAAAACCCCAAATTGAAACCATAAACTTGATACCTCAGTTGAACCCCACAAAAGCCTTTGAAATGGATTAAACAAAGAATACAAGAATCTCAATTCACTTGTTATTTTCGAATTGAAGAAAGATCCAAATGGGATTTTCAGATTTTCTTCTTTAATGGATGAAAATGATGACATAAATTAGTTTGTATGTATGAACTAAGATTAAGGACTTGAGTTTGTGTTTTTCAGAAATTCAAGATGAAGAAGTGATGAGGCATTGGGTCGGGGGCCCGTTGGGGACCCTAATCCAACCCTTAATTATAAGGGTTTTAAAAGGGTTGGGTTAAATAAGGGTTGGGCTGAATAAGGGTTTTATTATAACTAAAAAACATGGGCCGGATAAGGGTTTTAGAGTTGGGCTGAATAAAGCATAACTCAGCATGAATCAAAACAGATACGCACAGCTCAAAACTTGCAATTCCTCCTTGGCTTCGACAATTGAAGAACCCTCGAATACATGAACAAGTGCTTTCATTACAATCGGTCAGAAATTAGTATGGTTAAAATTCCTTCTTCTTTACTCTTTATTTTTAGATTTCTTTCACTTTAATTTTTTCCCCCTTTTTCTACTATCTGGGTGTTTCTTTCTCAATATTATTATTAATATGGATGCTTTAATTTGGAACTTGTTATTATTATTATTATTATTATTTGTGTTTTTAATTTTATTTTATTTTTTGCATAAGTAATATAAACGGGCCGGGCCGGGCCGGGTTGGGCTTGATGGACCCGGCCCGTCTAAAGCCCGAATCTTTTTTGTGAGGCCCGACCCGACCCGGCCCGTTTTTACTAAAGCCCGACCCGGCACTTATCCGACCCATTGCACAGGCCTAATCGATGAGTAATGATATTGGAGATGTAGATGATGATTGTAATTAAAGGCTCCAGAAATGGGTTTTGTTGATGGGTAAGAGTGATGAGTAATCTCATTGTTGTGCGACAGCGGAAGCCGAGATCGAGAATAATAATAAAACAATAAAGATTTAAACAAATAATAAAGAAAATCACACCGAGAAATTTAACGTGGTTCACTATCAATGTGATAGCTACGTCCACCGGCACCGAGAATAAACTTTCACTATAAACTGGGAGATTACAAGATGAATACGAGACACCACAACAATGGCTCTCCAAATAATTCTCTCTTAATTATGCCTCACTTTGTGATTTGATAACTCACGTCATACTTAATTAATAAAAGTGAATGAGTATTTATATAAAAACTTATGACCAAAGTAACTGGGTTAATGAACCCATTACCCACACAAACCGTGCGGCACGAGTTTAGAAACTGCTCCACTAAACTCAAGAGAAAACAACCCAGCAAATTTCAAGTAACTTCCAAAAATAAACTACCCACGAAGCACTTGAATCTGCTGCACGTAATAGGCGGTTCTTGAAAACTGTCAACCGCCGAGTCGATATCATTTAATTCATCTTAAACCCGATCATAGACTCGGTTCGAGTCACAAAATCCCAACACTCATATTGTTAAAGGCTTGACACCTCATACATACATGTGTCTATCTACTTTTAACCCTATTTCCATCGTATAACTTACTTTTGTCCCAAATCTAATACGATTGATATCCTTATATAATAAGATATTATTCTAAGTCCAATTAAAATAACATACTTAAAATTTAATACTTAAATTAACTTAATATATTACTATTAATTAAGCCGGTAAAATAGGGGCTATCTCATTGATTTTTGATCTGTATTTTAATCTTTTGAGTTCTTAAATTTTCTTTGATTAAAATGCATGAAACGAAACAAAAAAAAAAAGCAAAAAAAAGTCACTCAAAGGCTGCGGTTCCTTCAAATGACCGCATCCAATAATACTCTTTTTTTGTTTTGAAAATGGGGTATAGGCTGCGGATTTTAGGACCGCAGCCAATAGGTTTTTCTCATTTGGTGCTACGGCTAAGGCTGCGAGTAAAAACCGCAGCCTATACCCCTAAAAATTACCGCAGCCAATGTGCTTTTTTCCACTAGTGGGAGCATAAATTTACATTTTAGGGTTCTTTTCACAAGGTAATTCTCAATGTACATCCAATTAGGTTTATCTCGTTAGTATTATGTGCTAAGTAATAATTGATGTGTTTAAATGAGAAGTGTGATTTTAGATGATATTTTACCTTTTTGTATCTTATTTTCAAATTATATTTACTACTAGTTTGTTACATATTTAACTTATAATATTATTATTTTGATAAAAATTACAATATTATTTTAATAATGATTTTAAATGTGATTAAATATGGAAGAGAAATATTTACCATATTAATTCCTATTGGCAAAAATAGATATTAGAATAGTGATTTGGAAAATGAGATTTCAATTGAATATTTCTGAGATATATTGGGAAAATTTATGATCATAAAATAAAATGTATAATGTATGTTTTATTAGATGTTTATGTGCTCGCGACTAATTATTAAAATATATTAAATCATGTAAAGTGGAACACGAGGGAATTGAAGCTCTTACATTTGCTGTGATCCAAGTATAAGAGTGATGAACAGGTTTCTCTGTTTGGTTAGTATACCTTCCAACAGGTTATTATTATTTTTGATACTTGATACGATGTTTAGTCTTCCTTCTATTATTTGTGATTGAAGTAGAAGGAGTGAGCATACTAGGGTTACCTGAGACTACTCTACTGGCCTTGATGAATTATTTGGAGTGACGACCTCTTGATGAAGTAGCTAGGTATAGTAGTAAAGCCTCGGCCTACTGGCGTTCTCGTTCCCTCAAACTAATAATCTGATATATGAATTGTCAATATTAACGATCAAATTAATCCAATTGGTTTGTGTGAATTTACATTGTTTATACAAATTGAAGTTTAACCATCTATATATTATTCTCTAAAATTATTTTCGATTCAATTATATTTTATTTTCTTACATTATTTTCAAACTTAACTGTTTTACCTTTACGGGATGGAGTTGGGTATTAGGGGTGTTCAAAACCGGGTACCGGATCGTCCCGGATCCGGAAATCCGGGTACCCGCATTTTCGGTACCTAAAATTGCTATCCGGTTCCAACCCGATTTAAACCGAGTACCTGGAATCTGAATACCCGGTTTAAATCAATTCGAAAATCGGATACCAGGTTTTATTAGAATGCTTTTTATTTTTTTATTTTTTTTGTCGTTTTGTCGTTCAACCATACGTTTGTTTATCTCTATTTTCACTTAAAATATTTTTTTATATAAAATTTAAATACAAACTCCCTAAAAATCTTCAACTTAATTTATTTTTTTTTTAAAGAAAGATTCCCTTAATTAGTCATACAAGATTAATTAAGAAAATGAAAGAATAATATTATTGGTAATGGGCTTAAGTAAGAACAATTATAAAATTCAAATACTAACTCTTCAAAAATATTCAATCCAACGTTAGCTTAAGAGATATTCATGATCATTTTATTTACGAAAAAAAGTAAAAAATAAATAAATAAATAAAGAAAACCGGATACCGGATACCCGATTTTCAAAAATTCATGACCCGGATCCGGTTCCGGTATCCGGTTTTTAAACCGGGTACTCGACACGGATTATTCGGTTTGTGATAACCGGGTAAATTATCCAGTTTGTGAAAACCGGGTAAATTATTCGGTTTTTGAAACAGGGTACCGGATAATTCGGGTCGAAATTCCCGGAACAGGTTAATATGAACACCTTTAGTTGGAATTACTCAATTTCCTGATTTTGGGAGTTTTTCCCTTGTTTCTCTTGTATTATTGTTTCTCTTGTCATTGACCGCGTGGGGATTATAGAGTGAGGTTCACCTAAAAAATTAATTTTATTAGTAGTCACTTCTCTGTTAAAATTTCACTTCCAATCTTAAAAATTGTATAGATCTTAAATTGTATAGGATTATTTTATATAGTTGTTTAGCCTTACATTTAGGGGGTGTTTGGTACACAAATTTTAAAGGCAACAAAGGGATTCAAACAACTGATTACGTTACTACTTGATTGGTTGGAGAGGTTAGTTAATGCTTTCCGTTGTTACTTGGCGGTAATCGAATCCATCAAACTAATACCGCCCGAAGTACACCGGTAACATATTCCATTACTCTTTGATGTCATGTATTTTACTTTTCTTTCTTCCCTTGTTCTAATACATCTTCCTAATTTCGGTTTTCTTCCTCATTCAAATAATAGGGTTTTTTCAGTTGTTTTTTCCTCCCTATTCTTCAACTGCATATTAGTAATCTGTAACAATTTTCTTTCTTCTTCACTTTATTCCTGTTTTTTTCTTCGTTTTGGTTGGTTTTTTTTTTTTTTAATTTTAGAAAACTTATCATTTTTAACTGTTACTACTTCCTATTGATATTATTTTTTGCTATAATATTGAACAACCATTTATGGTAATTGTAGAAGTCTTCTATTATGTTAATGTGATGAAGATGGTAATTTCATCGTATGAAAACAGATTGTCAGCAATTCAAAAATTTTTGTCTAAAATTTTGGTTTTAAGCTTATGATTAAACAAACAACAAGTAAGGGAAACATAAACAACTATTTCCCTTACATTATTATACCAAACAACAAATAACTACAACTTTTACCCTTACCCTTACCCTTACCTCTCTTTATTAATTCCCTTTTCATTACATTTTCTGTTCACATACCAAACACCCCCTTATTCCTTGTCAGGGATAGATGTGGCGGTAGGGATGGTCATGGGGCTGGTCTGGAGCGGGTCCAACCAGACCCGGACCCAGACCCTTTTAATTTTTTGAGATCCAGACCCGGATCCGGACCCTAAAAGTAAAAAATTTCCAGACCCGGACCCAGACCCTTCGAATCTGATGGGTCTAGGGTCCTTAATGGGTCTAAAGAAAATCTCTTTGATTTGTCAAATTTGAAACATTTGTAAGTCATTATATTTTTCGTATATTTGTAAGAGAGTTATTATTGTATTTTAAAAATATTTAATACTAATTTAACATCTAAACTCGCATAGCGTCACCCATATACGCTTAAATTTTATTATAAACACTTGTTCGAGTCCATGAAATAAGGGTAATTGGGTTAGCACTTAGCAAGTAGCATATTTATTATTTGTATAGATTATGATTATATGAAAAAATTTAAGTGTTGGGGGCGAAATTTATACGTAAAAGACAAATAAAAATGGACAATGTAATATTTATAAGGGTCCGAGGGGCGGGTCTAGGGTCCGAATATTGGACCCCCAATTATTTTTTAGATCCAGATCCGACCCGGATCTGAAGGGTCTCAAAAAATAAGACTCAAACCCTTAAAAAAGTGGCGGGTCTGGGGCGGGTCCAACAGGGTCCTAGACACGTGACCATCCCTATGTGGCGGTAACGCTCCCATGATTAGGTTTAGTTTATGTTTTCCTTAAAAATTCTTTTTAAAATTTGGACCTTTTATGGAGGTGTTATAATGGCTCGATATTTGTGAGCAAGATTTGATTAATATAAGGTGAAGCAATAAAGACCGATCAAGTCAAGAAGAAACAAAAAAATAAAATAATGGCATTGCCATTAACCATATATGATTGCATTGTGAAAAGTAGTAAACAATACAAGATTATGATCATCATCATCGTCGTATCTACAAAACCACTAAGTAGAAACTACTCCATATTGGAAGCATTAAAATATTGCTTCGTTATAGCTTTCTTTCGCTATTTTATTCCTTATTTTCTGTCTCTGATTTGGCATTGACCTCAGCCTCTTCGCCGGACTCTACTTCCGGCATTTTCTATAATAGTGATTGAGAAGGTCGTGCCTCTGACTCTTCCTCGGCATCAGTCTCTGCCGGTGCATTGGCATCGAACTCGGACTGTATTTTCGACATTTTCCGCTTCCGCAATCTTCGCTTGCGCGCTGCAATATGATTAAATTCAAAATTCGACTGATCTTGAATAGCCGGCTGTGGCATTGATGCTTCAACCTTCATATTCTGCCATTTTTCATGGATCAAATCACAAATGCAAACTATTATGCAGTTTCCAAAGAATACAAATCTTTAAACAAAAGAATTAATAAGAAAGAAAGTGAAAATACCTGGAGCTCCACATCAGAACCAGAATCCGAACATTTCTTGAATTCAGGATCTTCTTGAATAGATTTCGAATTACCAACACCGTATCTTAATTCGCCTAGTGCCCCCAATGTTGTTTCTTCGTCGGCACTCCAACTTTCTTTTTGCTTTTATGTTGCACGACTCATATTCCTCCATTTGTCCTATATTCATATCACCAATTATGTACATAATTCATCATAAATTAAAAGAGAAGCAATTAAAAAGAATAATAAACAAAATAAGAATAGCTTCAGAGAGAGACATTGGAACGAGAACCGAGGATATGGCTAAATTGAGGATCATCAAGAATGCTTCTCCAGTTACCGACACCATGTTTGGTTACGCCTTCTCTGAGTGCCTTTTGTTCTTCTGGAGTCCTTTTTTTTCTCAGGTTTCCCATTTTTTTATTTCAATTTTTAGTATTTTCTGAAGAATCTGAAGTATTACCAAAGGATCTAGAAATTAAATGGGGATTTGTGATAACCTTGAATATTTCAAACACAATCATATATATACCTAGGGGTGTACAAAATAAGACCGGACCGGGTGCATTCAATCTTGTCTCCAGGTCTTACTTTTTTCCAATGCCGGGTTTCCGGTCCGGTCTAAATCCGGAAAAATCCTAGTTGGACCGAATGAGATCGGATGTCATAAAAGTAATTTCGAAGACGAGTAATATTTACAATTATTATGTATATATTTATTTCAAAGGATATAAATATTTTATTTTCAGCACAAAATAATTTTTTTAATTCAAATATGTTAATTTTATAATAATTAATTTGCTAAAGTATTTTAAAATATTCTAGTTTTTAATTTATTTTTGGTCTAAAAAATTATTTTTGGTCTAACCGATCCAAACCCGGACCGGACTGGAAGAATTTCGGGTTAGACCGGACCGGAGGGTGAGTATCACCTGTAGGGGTGAACACGATTCGGTTTGGTCTCGTCTGACACTAAAATTAGACCAAACCAGAAATTCCGGTCCGAAAATTTTCCAAACTGGACCAGACCGTTTAAATAACCTAACCGGACCGGACCAAACCGTTTTACAACGGTCCGGTCTGGTCTGGTCTACGATTTTTCATTTTTATAGTTTTATCCAAATATTTCACACCTACAATTAATAAATATAATAATTTGTAATTACTTAGTATTAACATCATTCATGTATATATTGCTATATAAAAATAACTACATTTTAAAATAGGAAAATTTGCTCAAAATAATCCCAACTATCACCCGTTGGCTAAAAATAATCCCAACTATCAATTATTTTTTAATAATCCCAACTATTCTCATAATTTGTTGAAAACATACCCATCCCCTTTTTACCGGCCAGAACATGAAACTTTTCCACTTTTTTTCTTATATTTTTCCACTTAATATTCAAAATTAACCCTTCCCCTACATCTATTAATTAAAAAAGAAAGAAAAAAGTGGAAAAATTACTTGTTGCATACGGTTAAAAGTGAGGCTGGTACGTTTTCAACAAATTATAACAATAGTTGGGATTATTAAAAAATAATTGATAGTTGGGATTATTTTTGGCCAACGGGTGATAGTTGGGATTATTTTAAGCAAATTTTCCTTTAAAATATCTAGGTAGCAACTTAATTATTTAAAGGAAAAATTACCCAGAATAATACGACCTTTCACTGATTTCCCAAGAATAATACGAACTTTCAATCAACCACCAATAATACGAACTTTTACATGCATTTTCCGCTGGCATACATGACCTGTTTATAACTCGTAGTACAGTTCTTTATTTGACTGTTACTCAGCAGGTTTCATCTCGTATTATTGGTGGTTAATTGAAAGTTCGTATTACCGGTTGAAACCTGCTGAGCAGCGGTCAAAAAAGGACTTGTATTACCGGTTATAAACAGGTCATGTATGCCAGCGGAAAATGCATGTCAAAGTTCGTATTATTGGTGGTTAATTGAAAGTTCATATTATTCTTGGAAAATCAGTGAAAGGTCATATTATTCTGGGTAATTTTTCCTTATTTAAATACAAAATTATGATTTTCGACCATAGAACATTTTGTGGTCCGGTCTGTTCTGAAAAATAAAAAAACCAAGACCAGACCGAAAATCGTAATTTAATTTGAAAATAAACCAGACCAGACCATTTAAACCATAGACTAGACCAAATATTGAAATTTCGGTTTGGTTTACGGTTTAGAGCAAACTTTGTTCTTACTATTATTATTACTATTATTATTTTTTTTAAATACCTCAGATATTACATCCATAAAAAACACCGTAGTATTATGTGATTTACGGTCTGGTGATTTCCAGTCTAAACCGTTTATACTTATAAATTGGTCTGGTCTAAACCGTAGTAAACGAAACGGAGCATTCTAGTATAACAATTTTTTTATTTTTATTTTTATCTATTATTACTATTATTATTTTTTTAAATACTTTAGATATTACATCCATAAAAAAAATTTTGGAGCATACTAGTGAATATGTGATGCAAATACTTAAGAAGAGTATCTCCTTGGTAATGCCTAGATTGAAGTTCTTCCCTTGCTATGGTTTACGATTTATATTTATAAATTAAACTATTTTTCATATTTGATATTTATCAAATCAGTTTTCTCTCTTCTCCTTCGAATTCTTTTTTCTCATTAATCATTTTTCTTTCTTTACACCTATTAGCAATTCAATTAACCTCCCTCATTTTATACTTATAAATTAAACCATTTTTCATATTTGATATTTATCAAATCAGTTTTCTCTCTTCTCCTTCTAGTTCTTTTTCTTTCATTAATCTTTTTTCTTTGTTTATACCTATTATCAATTCCTTTTTCTCTTTTATAGTATTTTCAATCTTTAGATATCCTATATACAAATTTTAAACAACAAGTATAATTGAAATGTCAAGTTCTTAAAGGAAGTTTGATAGGAGCATAAATTTACGTTTTAGGGTTCTTTTCACATGGTAATTCTCAATGTCCATCCAATTAGGTTTATCTCGTTAGTATTATGTGCTAAGTGATAATTGATTGTTTAAATGAGAAGTGTGCTTATGGATGATATTTTACCTTTTTGTATCTTATTTTCAAAATTATATTTACTACTAGTTTGTTACATATTTAACTTATAATATTATTATTTTGATGAAAGTTACAATATTATTTTAATAATGATTTTAAATGTGATTGAATTTGAAAGAGAAATATTTACCATATTAATTCCTACTGGCAAAAATTGATATTAGAATGGTGATTTGGAAAATGAGATTTCAATTGAATATTTCTGAAATATATTGGGAAACTTTATAATCATAAAATAAAATGTATAATGTATGTTTTATTGGATATATGAATTGTCAATATTAACTATCAAATTAATCAATTGGTTTAGGTGAATTTACATTATTTATACAAATTGAAGTTTAACCATTTATATATTATTTTCTAAAATTATTTTCGATTCAATCATATTTTATTTTCTTAAATTATTTTCGAACTTAACTGTTTTACGGGATGGAGTTGAAATTAAGGGTGTTCAAAACCGGGTACCGAGTCGACTCGGATCCGGAAATCCGGGTACCCGCTTTTTCGGGTTCCTAAAATTGCAATCCGGTTCCGATCCGATTTAAACCGGGCACCCGAAATCCGGATACCCGATTTAAACCAGGCCGAAAACCAGATACCCGGTTATTTTTTTTCACTTAAAATATTTTTTTATATAAAATCGGATACGTTTATTTTCACTAAAAATATTTTTTTATATAAAAGTTAAATACAAGATCCCTTAAAATCTTTAACTTAATTAGTAATACAAGATTAATTACGAAAATAAAGATTAATATTATTACTAACTCTTCAAAAAATTCAATCCAAGGTTAGCTTAAGAGATATTCTAGATCATTTTATTTATGAAAAAAAATTAAATAAATAAATAAATAAATAAAGAAAACCGGATACCCGATTTTCAAAAATTCACGACCCGGATCCGATTCCGGTATTTGGTTTTAAAACCGGGTAAATTATCCGGTTTTAGAAATCGAGTACCGGATAATTCGGGTCAGAATTTTCGGATCGGGTTATTATGAGTTGGAATTACTCAATTTCCTGATTTTTTTTCCTGATTTTGGGAGTTTTTCCTTTGTTGCTCTTGAATTCTTATTTATGCAGGTGATTGACCGCGTGGGGATCGTAGAGTGAGGTTCACCTAGAAAATTAATTTTATTAGTAGTCACCAGTTGTAAAAATTGTGTAGATCTTAAATTGTATAGGATTATTTTACATAGTTGTTTAGCCTTAAATTTATTCCTTGTTAGGGATAGATGTGGGGGTAACGCTCCCATGATTAGGTTTAGTTTATGTTTTCCTTAAAAATTCTTTTTAAAATATGAACCTATTTATGGAGGTGTTACAATGGATCGATATTTGTGAGCAAGATTTTATTAATAATAAGGTAAAGCAATAAAGACCGATCAAGTCAAGAAGAAACAAAAAATAAAATAATGGCATTGCCATCAACCATAAATGATTGCATTGTGAAAAGTAGTAAACAATACAAGATTATGATCATCATCATCGTTGTATCTACAAAACGACTAACTACAAACTACTCCATATTGGAAGCATTCAAATACTGCTTCGTCATAGCTTTCGTTCGCTATTTTATTCCTTATTTTTTGTCTCTAATTCAGCATTGACCTCAGCCTCTTCGTCGGACTCTGCTTCGTGCATTTTCTGCAATAGTGATTGAGAAGGTCTTGCCTCTGTCTTAGCCTCGGCTTCTGTCTCAGCGTCGGCCTTAGCCTCTGACTTTTCCTCAGCATCAGTCTCTGCCTGTGCATTGACATCGAACTCGGACCGTATTTTCGACATTTTCCGCTTCCGCAATCTTCGCTCGCGCGCTGCGATATGATTAAATTTGAAATTCGACTGATCTTGAATATCTGGCTGTGGCATTGATGCTTCAACCTTCATATTTTGCCATTTTTCAAGGATCAAATCACAAATACAAACTATTATGCAGTTCTTAAAGAATACAAATCTTTAAACAAAAGAATTAATAAGAAAGAATATGAAAATACCTAGAGTTCCACATCAAAACTAGAATCCGAACATTTCTTGAATTCAGGATCTTCTTGAATTGATTTCGAATTACCAACACCGTATCTTAATTCGCCTAGTGCCCCTAATGTCGTTTCTTCGTTGGCACTCCAACTTCTTTTTGCTTTTGTGTTGCACGACTTATATTCCTCCATTTCTCCTGTATTCATATCACCAATTATGTACATAATTCATCATAAATTAAAAGAGAAGCAATTAAAAGGAATAATAAACAAAATAAGAATACCTTGAGAGAGACATTGGAACGAGAACCGAGAATATGGCTAAATTGAGGATCATCAAGAATGATTTTCCAGTTACCGACGCCATGTTCTGCTACGCCTTCTCTGTTATCGTTCCAATGCCGCTCTCAAGGTATTCTTATTTTGTTCTTCTCTATTTGTTCTGCTTTTTAATTATGATGAAGTATATGTACATAATTGGTGATATGAATAAACCACAAATGGCGGAGGAGTACCAATCATGCAACACAAAAGCAAAAACAAAGTTGGAGTACCAAAGAAGAAACAGCAGTAGGGGCACTAAGCGAATTAAAATACAGTATTGGTAATTCCAAATCAATTCAAGAAGATTCTGAATTCAAGAAATGTTCGGATTCTGCATCTGATGTGGCACTCCATGTATTTTCATTTTCTTACTTATTAATTCTTTTGTTTAAAGATTGTTTTCTTTGAAAACTACATGATAGTTTGTATTTGTGATTTGATATGGGAAAAATAGCAGAATATGAAGGTTGAAGCATCAATGCCATAACCGACTATTCAAGATCAGTCGAATACCGAATTTAATCATATTGCAGCACGCAAGGGAAGATTGCGCAAGCGAAGATCGCAAAAGCGGAAAATGTCGGAAATACAGTTCGAGTTCGATGCCAATGCACTGGCAGATTCTGATGCCCACGAAGAGTTAGAGGCTAAGGCCGAGGCTGAGACAGAATCCGAGGCGAAGACAGAGGCAAGGCCTTCTCAATCACTATTGCCGAAAATGCCGGAAGCAAAGTCCGACGAAGAGGCTGAGGTCAATGCCGAATCAGAGACAGAAAATAAGGAACAAAATAGCGAAAGAAAGTTATGACGAAGCAGTATTTGAATACTTCCAATATGGCGTAGTTTCTAGTTAGTGGCTTTGTAGATAGGACGATGATGATGTTCATAATCTTGTATTGTGTACTACTTTTCACAATGCAATCATTTATGGTTAATGGAAATGCCATTATTTAATTTCTTATTTCTTCATGGCTTGCTTCAGTCTTTATTTCCTTACCTTATTATTAATCAAAACTTGCTTACAAATATTGATCCCTAAAAACATTTTGGAGCATACTAATCAATGAATATGTATATGAGCAAATCCCAAACATGAAAAAAGTATGGACTTCTCTTGTTTCTACACGTTTTTCTTGGTGTTTCTTTGAGCGGTTTTCTTGGTGATTCTTGGAACTTTTGTTTTAATTTTTTTTTACCTTATTATATTAGATGGTCATTTTGTTGATTTTGGATTATAATTTCGAGTCGGTTTCAAATTGGGTCAAGTGTACGCGTTGATTTTTACAAAATTTAAATTCATTTAAATTCGAGTCAAGTCAAATTCGGTTACAAAGTCGGGTAAATATAGAGTTATCGGTGTATTTTGGACCCTCTGATTGTTGTAGATAAAAATAAAAGTATATTGTGACTCTTGTTTTTGCAATGACCTAAACTATATATTAGTTTGACTTTTCCAAAACTTGTATATCCTTATATATCCATTATTTATTATAAATAAAAAGAGTTTAATTGCTTTTTCACTTTTCACATTTTCAAAATAAATAGTGTTTTTTCTTAATTCCACTTCGTTTTTGGTGTTGCACATATGTGGTTGATTGCATGTATGTTGAGTTTTTAGTTTGTTTTTGCATGTAGAATAGTTGTGTGGCTTTGTCATGTGCATTTGGAGTTACACATATACAGGATTGCATGTGTTTTTGCATGTAGGTTGCTTATATAATGCACTAAATCAATTCTTATTCTTGATCAACATATAATTAAATTATTCTTCTTTAAAATTTTTAATGTACATACATTCATTGTTTAAAAAAAGATTCCCATGTTGTTTTCCTATTAATAAGTGCGACTAATCCAAAGCTAGCTTTAGAGACCTAGACGCTTATAAATGGAAATAATTTTAAAAGTATCATATTACATATTTTTTTTTGGATGAAATCACTCATCTATTTCAAGTTTTCCTCCAATTAGGGTATGTATGAGCATGAATTTGATGGGTATTAGGTGAATCTGAATTAATAAGAAAAGTACCACGCACAATGAGTAGTGTGTAGACGGTAGATATAAACTCTTATCGCCCCTTACCCACCCACTCCATACCCACCCGCCCGCCCTATACCTATTGTCCTGCATCTTACCACTACAAAAACATCTTTATTTGGTGACAAAACGCAAATCAGAGGAGATATGTTAGGCGTCAAAACTGGCAACTAAATTGCTTTGTCGCCAGCATGCGACAATTATGTCACGTCGCCTATTTTTTCGCCTAAAGGTAGTTTGTTTCCTAACATGTCGCATAGGCATGTTAGCGGGAAAAAACCTGTTTTTTAATGGATTTCAATCGCTTGATTGGTCGCATACAATTTGATTTTTTGCTCATATAAACAGCTAAATGTTAGTCATTTTGTTACATTATATAGTATTTGGTCGTGAAAAAACGCAACAAAGCTATATATGCGAAAAGGTATATTTTTTTGTATTGTGTTTATTTAATTTTGTACATGTATGTGGAAAGGTGTAATTGTAGTTTTTGACATTATACTTATAATTAGTTTAGTTTATACATGTATGAAAATCATTATTATTCTATATATTTATATTTACACATGTTTATAACATGATATTTTTTTTGAATAATACCTGATTCATTAATAAAGAGTCATACGACATCTACATCAGAGATAAAAATTAGCAAATACATAACAACTTTAACCAAAGATAATTCAAAATTAACAAACTACGATCGTTGTGTAGGAGATATAACAATTTTGAACACCCTCTTCCACATCGCTATTTGACACAGCCTTCTACGAGGGGGTCTTTTGATCTGTTGTAGTCTTGAGATAGAATTGAATTTGATGTAGTTGATGGTAATTGCAATTTTAGTGTCTGGTGCATTCGCGCATTAATCTCTACCCACACATCAATTACAAACCAAACTTCATAACTCCAAAGTCTCTCGAAGAGAGCGATCAAAACTCAATATATGGGTAGAATCAAGCCAATGAATGGGTAGAACAACTCTCCTGTAGGGAGAGGACAAATATATATTCTTATCATATTTTAAACGCTAAAAACGAACAAGTTTAGGGGCTTACCATCAACCAAAAGGTTGATGATAGCTCCAAAACCAACGATGGAGGTTAGGTTTTTTAGAAAGAGAGGAGAGAAAATGAGAGGGGAGAGGGGTTTTATAATATGATATTTATATGTTTATTATTTGTTTTAGTTGTGCAAAATTATTACATATTAATTTTTTTAATATTATAATAGGTAGTTTTTTGCAAGTAGCGCTATAGAATAGGTAGTTTTTTTGTAATGTTTCCTAATTTTTTTATATTATTTGATTTGTATTATATTTTAAATTTTTATATAATAAATACCCGCATACCCATGGGTTCCGCCTGCTTTAAAAATGGGCGAGTAGCGACAAAAAATATGACCGCAAATGCGGGCGGACTTTTGAATAATTGAGCCTGCAGGTAAACTTTTTAGGTACTGTCAACCCAGTCCTCTACGCGCCCAAGCCCGCCAATGAACACCTCTAGCATCATCCTCTGCACCCACAGTGAGAAAATTTACCCGCACCAATCACCCACCTTCCAGGATGTCTGATTTTGTAACTAATTCAGCATCAATATCCTCTAACCTTGCTACTCATATCACACATAAGACCACAACTGTTGTCTCTCCTCAATTATATTGCATTATGTCTCACTTACACACCCATAGAGATCCTTTGACTTTTTAGGAGGCTATAAAATCCCCTCATTGTATTGTAGCTAAGAATTATGAGCTTGCAACCTTGGAGGATAACCAAACCTGGGAGTTAAGTGACCTTCATCATGAGAAAAAGGCCACATCCCACACTGCCTTTCTTGTATATATGGATGATCTTATACTTGCTGGCAATGATCCCCTAGCCATTCAAACCACAAAGCATTTTTTGTCCTTTCAATTTCACATGAAAGACCTGGGCAACTTAAGATACTTCTTAGGCATTGAAATAGACAGTAATGATGGTGGCATCTTCATATCTCAGCATACGTACCTTACTGATATTCTTGAGAATACCATATGCTCAAATCTAAACCACTAAAACTTCCTCTTGACTCTAACATTAAACTCACCATTAATCAAGGAGATCCACTTTCTTATCCCGTTTTTTACCAACAACTAATAGGAAAACTCATATATCTCACTATTACCCATAGCCTATGTTGTCCACCTCTTAATTAGTTCATGCACAAACCCACGACTATTCATATGCAGCCAGCAAAGAGAGTGCTTAAGCTTCAATACCTCAATTTCTCTCCTACTCTGGGTATACTTATATGGCTTCCTATTGTGATAGTGACTGGGGAGGCAGTCCATATACTCGATGCAGCACAACTAGCTTTTGTATTATGTTGAGGAATTCTCCTATATCATGGAAATCAAAGAAGCAGTCTGTGGTGGCTAGATCATCTGTTGAGACTGAGTATAGGGCTCTGGCTTTGACTACATGTGAAGTTCTTTGGCTTCGTCAACTTCGTAGAGATTTGGGACTTCCATCTATTGGTCCTACCTCTCTTAAATATGACAACAAGGAAGCCTTGTCCCTTGTGGCTAATCTCGCGCAGCATGAGCGCACTAAGAATGTGGAAATAAATTGCCACTTCATACGGGAAAAAAAAACCACTAGAGCAATCCAAACTGAATACATACCATTTGCACAGCAACTTGCAGACATCTTCACCAAGCAATTTTCTGTCCATCAACACAATCATCTTTTCAAGCTTAGAGCTCATTCCACCATTCCACTCCAAGCTTGAGGGGGAGTATTGAGGGATATTACCTGATCCGCAGCGTTTCACAAATGGTTATACATAAATATCTTTATGCTTGTTTTTTTTTTGTCTTGTAGTGTTAAGGGACATGTGTTCTCTCTCTAGTGGTTAAGGTTTGTCCTTGAGTCTGTATATATGAGGTTGTTGGTTACTCTAAAATCAATGAAACAGTAACCAAAACTATTTCCTATTATTCTCTTTGTCTCCATCATCACATCTCGATATCAAATTGTTGATAGCTTACAAAGGGTCTCCCTCAATTTCTTTTGATTATTTTTTATTCAGTCTCATTGTCCGCAAACCTCACGATTTAACTACGGGGATGTTATAGATATTATTTTGCTTAAATCTTGTAAATATTTATATTTTGGTAATTATCTTGTAATTACTTGTTTTCTAATACTCTTAATTTAATTTTGTATTCATTCTCACGTGATTGAATGGAATGAAAACCAAATCAGTTTCCAATACCATTTTGGTCTCAATAGCTTCTACTTACTGATACAAATGTGCACAATTCCTGAATTTTGCGTATTTCATCTATTATGATGCAACATTATTTCTAGCTTTCTAATAAAATAGTAATTGATAATTTGACCCAATGATAATGCCAATGAAGAAGTAATTAAAAAAAATCTAGTTACATATCTAGTATTTTGTAATTAAAAAAATAAAAATATCCAAGAAGTTTCTAGGATGAACATTTTAAAAATAAAATATCTAGGATATTAGGGGAGAAGATCCTAGAGAAAGAATTAAAAAATTAAAATATCTAAGATAGATGCTTGATCACTATAAATACCAATGATATGCACAATGAGATGTACACCTTACATCCTTATGATGAGAGGTGTGAGAGAAGTGTGATACATGAGCTCACATAAAACACAAAATTATGAGTGTATAGGTGTGGAACAAGTGTCCCACCAAATATTCTTGTACAAATTATGATGTAATCAAATATTCATATTCGGTTAATGTAATACAATATTTATTTGGGTCCAACTATAAATTCCGCGTGCGTCCAAAACTTCTATCAGCCAATTGGGAATTCATTATAATGCCAAATCAAAGGAACTTCATAATTAATGTAGTTCAGTATGAAACTATCAGAGCTCAATAGTTGTGGCGTCACCATATGACAATTATAACAACATCAAGCCAGCAGCAACATCAACATCACACCTTAGCAGCAGCAACCTCGATAGCAACACACCAATATCAGCCTCGACAGCAGCAGCACGCGGCAGCACGCAGCAATGACAACGACATCAACGTCAAACATGAGCGGCCATGACAGGAGGAACCTTGACATGTTACCAAGTTTTCAATCCTTATTTCTTATGTTTTTTTCTTTGCGTATCCAATTTTTAAACAAGACGACTATGCTTTCATTATTGAATATCAGAATTTAATTTTACATATTACATAAAATCTTTTTGGTCTTAATACTTATGCAGCAAGAGTGCACAAAAAAATCTTATAAATGTATTCGAACCCTTATCAAATATGAATTCATTTTCTATTCCCTTAGATCAAATATAGGAAAACAATAATGTGTGAACAGACATTAATTTAAACAAGTACGATATGATTGATCCTTAATCCTTATCAAATATGAATTTCATGTAAAAATTAGTGTTTGCTAGAAAGAAAATGAATTCATTCTCTTTGATCTTCAGCACTGATTTGTGTTGGAACGAGAACATAGAATACGGCAGAATTGAGGATCTTCAGAAACCTCTGCCTCTGTCTTGCCCTCGGCCTCAGCCTCAGCCTCAGCCTATGACTCTTACTCGGCATCTGCCTCTGCCTTGGTTTCTGCCTCTTCCTCAATTTTATCTTCTGCCTTCGACTCTACCTCAGCATAGACCATTATCTTAGACTCCACTTCTGATATTTTCCCCTTCGGACTCTGCTTGCACTCTGTAAATTGTTTTCTTCATTTCTCTCAATTATTTTGTCAAGTTTTGATAGAATTTAGGAAATGGGCCTGGGCAACCCAAACAAGGAGGAGAAGAAGTAGACCACTCATAAATCCAAAGAAGGTTCACTACTAAAACCAATTGGTAATAGTAGGAGTTACTCCTTGAGTATATAAAGTGATGCATACTCTTCTCTTTCTCCAATGTGGGACAACTCACATGTGGGTAATAATGGACATTTCAACAAGTTTCTTGCATACTTGATAGCGTTTTATAATTTACAATTTACATCATCCTTTAAATCTAGAAATGCACCCTATAGTCCATAAAAAAAATAAAGAAATGCATCCTAACTGATATATTTAATTATAGGATATTATACGTGACTGATTCTATCTTAAAATATATGTGCTTGTTTTGGAGAGAATTACACTCACGGCCTACAATAAATATATAACTAGCATTCTGTTATAAGTACATTATAATAATGTCTTATATAATTCATTTAAAAATATAAAAAAAGTAAAGCAAGTTAAAGATTGTAGCAACCCGAAACAAGATAATACCACTAACCATAAATCTTGAAATATTAATGGAAAACAATACTAGATTATGAACATTATTATCATCCATATCTACGAAAACAATACTAGATTATGAACATTATGTAACTTTACTCTACTTTTTAATGTCTTTACACTACTCAAATTTCAGCTACTTGAACTTGACTCATAATCTTCAAGTGGACGGTCCATGATGTTGTTTGTAATAGCGAGAATTTCATCTGCTTTTTCATCACACTCTAATAGCTTTTCTAGTTCCTTACAATATCCAGGATGTTCTGGGTCATTCTTTTCTAAACCAGCTATCAAGCCGGATATTTTTTCGTCGTCGATCACTTTCTCTGACTTGATCTTGAACCGGCCGGCCACTACCTCTACCACCGAAATTTCCTGCAATAAAATAATATTATAGTTAGTTAAATCGCACTCCCTTTGCAATATGATTCGATTTGATTTTTGAAATTCACCTTTTCTTGAATAGCCGCCTTCGGGATTGATACTTCAGTTTTCTCATTCTGCTTTTTTTCCTGTATCAAATCACCAATGCGCCTAAAATAATAAGATTAATGAATGCAATCTTAAAACAAAAGAATTTAAATACATATTCACTAAACAGTTTGATTAGAGGATGATTTATCATCAAAATTAGAAAAACAGAACGAAAAGACAAGCAACTATAAAATGGCGGAATTGAAAATCTTCAGAAACCGCTACCTCTGTCTTGGCCTGGACCTCAGTCTCTGAATCTTTCTCGGCATTGGCCTCTACCTCGGTCTCTGCGTCAGCCTCAATTTTATCCTCTGCCTTCGACTCTGCCTCGGCATCGACCAATGCTTCAGCCTCTGACTTTTCCTTGACATCGGTCTCTGCCTCAGCCTCAATTTTATCCTCTGCCTTCGACTCTGCCTCGGCACCGACCGATGCCTCAGCCTCTGACTTTTCCTCGACATCGGCCTCTGCCTCGGTCTCTGCCTCAGCCTCTATTTTATGCTTTGCCTTCGACTCTGCCTCGGCATCGATCACTGCCTCAGACTGCATTTCCGATATTTTCCTCTTCGGACTCTGCTTGGACTCTGCAATTTGATTAGATTCGACATTCAAGTGATCTGGAATAGCTGGCTGTGGAATCGATGCTTCAGCGTTCATATTCTGCCATTTTTCCTGTATAAAATCACCAATACAAACTATAATGATTCAATGAATACAATCTTTAAAGAATTAATTAGAAAGAAAATGAAAAGACCTGGAGCTCCACATCAGAACGAGAATCCAGACATTTGTTGAATTCAGGATCTTCTTGAATGAATTTCCAATTACCAACACCGTATTTTAATACACCTAACTTTAATGCCATTTCTTCCTCAGTACTCCAACTTTTCTTTGCTTCTGTGTTAGAAATCGCGTCCGATTTCAAGTTCGACTCCTCCATTTCTTTTGTTTTTGTATGTTATCTTGTTTACTTTATTAAAAAAATAAAAGGATGGAGAATCAGAGTGATATACCAATTACCAGAGTCCTGATTATGAGAAAAAAGAGTTTTGAGTATATGTTGACAATAATAACATATTTATAGTGCACTATGTACATCATAAGCATAATCATATTGCCACATAAGCATTCGCTAACAAACAATTACACATTATCACAAGGTATAACGAACTCCCTAACTAAGCAATGCAATTCATAATTTATTTAGTTCGTGGTTGAAAACAAGTATATTTTATTTTAAATTGTAGAATTTATTTATGGTATGTTTGGGAACATGGATTTTATTTGCAAATATAGATTTGGGTAAATTATGTGTTTGGCTACTCTAAAATTTGAAAATGTAGATTTGATCCAAATTCTAATAACTTAAGAAAATAAGAGTGAGTTATGGATTTCAAAATAAGAGCTCTAGACTTGTTATTTCCAAATTCATAATTTCAAATTTCTAAATTGAAATCTAAATTTTCAAATAAAATCCTCATTCCCAAACACTACCTTATGAAATTACTAATGAAGAACTTAGAGAATGATATAGTTTAGAAAGCCATTATTGTATGGGTAAAAATACAATTAAGAGGATCTGTCAAGGTTAACCCCAATCTGACTCGGAACAAGGGGGGAGAATCTGGCAACTTGGAGATCCATCTGGCAATCCGGGTTCCATCTGGGAACACCTCAGAAAGGCAGCAAAGCCCTCTCAGAATCTGGCAACAAGAGGGTGCTCGTTGAATCTGTTGGGGTTTTGGGTCCCTTCCTATGTGGAGAAACCCATTTTATATTAAGGATAAATATACTCTTCTTTTTCTTACCCATGTGGGGTCAAGTATTTTAGCTTCCATGAGAAGCTTAGGGTTTTTATATTTGGTCTTCTATCATTAGACAAAAGATCATCCCCTTTTGAAAGTGAGAAAAGAGAGAAACACAAATCCCGTATACCCCCCTGGCAGAATCCACGAATTTGCCATTTCCCGGAATTTCAACCGTTGGATCGTCCTATAATTTTACCAGCTTGTTGGGGACACATAGGGCTTCATTTTGGACGGTTGGATCGTCATTTTGAGCTTTGGTTCGTGGGTTATTGCTTCTGGACAGAAGCTGCTGGTTTTTGGTGATTTCTATCCTCTTTGTTTCTCAATTGTTGATTATTATGATTGTTTGTTCTTGGGTAGTTTGAGAACCCTTTGGAGAACTTTGGATTGGTTTGTGTAACCTCCTTTTCATCATAATAAGAGAAGTTTGGGTGGACTCCTAAAGTCCCGTGGTTTTTACTCTTCACACCGAAGAGGTTTTCCACGTAAAAATCTTGTGTCTTTGCTCTTGATTATTACTTGCTTTTGTCTTGTTTACTTGTTGATGTCATTGTGGTTTATTGGTGATATTTGAGTGTGTTGATTTTGGTGTTTTGGTGAATTAATTTTGTCCGGGTTATTTCCGCTATTTGTGTGTTATCAATTTGTGTAATTGGTAGCTTTTGGAGGTGTTCTTACCTCATCAACTGGTATCAGAGCCGGATTAATTGTTAATTCTCTAAATGGATGGTAATCTTAACACTAGTAGGATGATTAGTTTAAATGGGACTAATTATCATTTGTGGAAACGGAAGATGAAAGACTTGTTGTATGTTAAAAGTTGGCATCTACCTGTTTTTACCACTCAAAAACCGGATGGCAAAAGTGAAGAACAATGGGAATTTGAGCATGAGCAAGTTTGTGGGTTTATTCGTCAATGGGTTGATGATAATGTTTTGAATCACATTAATGAAGAAGTCAATGCTAGAACCTTGTGGCAAAAACTTGAGTCACTTTATGCTAGCAAGTCGGGAAATAACAAGTTGTTCTTGATCAAGCAATTGATGAATTTAAAGTATAATGAGAACAAGGCACTTTCCGATCACTTGAGTGATTTTCATGGCATTACTCAACAATTGTCGGCCATGGAAATCAAGTTTGATGATGAAGTTCAGGGACTTTTGTTGCTTAGTACTCTTCCTGATTCTTGGGATACTTTTAGAATGACACTTTGTAATGGAGCTCCTTCCGGGAAGGTTACTTTAGACTTTGTTAAAGTTGGCATCTTGAATGAAGAAATGCGAAAGAAGTCTCATGGTGTGTCATCTTCACAACCCGAGAAAGCTTATGTTGCAGAAAATAGGGGGAGAAATAATAGTAGAGCTTCAAATGATAGAGGTTCTAGTAGGAGCAAGTCCCGTGGAAAATTCAAGAACATGAAATGCAACTATTGTGATAAAATGGGTCACATTCAAAAATTTTGCTACAAGTGGAAAAGAGATAACAAGGGAGGCAAAGGCAAACATGTGAATTATCATGATAAGAAAGATGATGATAAGGATGATCGAGCAGCAACTGCGACTACCAGTGATCTTGTCATTGTTTATGATGGAGATGTTGTTAATTTAGCTAGTTTTGAAACTAGTTGGGTAGTTGATAGTGGAGCCTCACGACATGTGACATCAAAGAAAGAGTTCTTTACCACTTATACACCTGGAGATTTTGGGGTATTGAAGATGGGTAATGATGGCTTGACTCAGGTTGTTGGTGTTGGAGATATTTGCTTGGTGACTGATAGTGGTGCTAAGCTTCTGCTCAAGGATGTTAGGCATGTTCCTGACATTAGGTTGAATTTGATCTCCACTAGTAAGCTCGATGAAGAAGGATATTGTAGTACCTTTTATGGTGGGCAGTGGAAGCTCACTAAGGGAAGTTTAGTGTTTGCTCGTGGGATGAAGCACTCTAGTCTATATTGGATGCAAGCCTCTATTTCTACTGATAGTATCAATGTAGCAGCTAGTGATCCAGCACAGTTATGGCATAGGAGACTTGGTCATATGAGTGAGAAAGGCCTTGGATGCTTGATGAAAAAGAATGTGTTACCTGGTTTAAAGAATGCAAAGTTGGAGAGATGTCCACATTGCTTAGCAGGGAAGCAGAACAGAGTTTCTTTCAAGAAACTCCCTCCTTCAAGAAAGCCTGATTTTCTTGAGTTAGTTCATTCTGATGTGTGTGGTCCTTTAAAGGTAAAATCCTTTGGTGGTGCACTTTACTTTGTTACCTTTATTGATGATTGTTCAAGAAAGCTGTGGTGTTATGCCTTGAAAACAAAAGATCAAGTGCTTGATGTTTTCAAGCAATTTCATGCTCTAGTTGAACGACAGTCTGGTAAAAAGTTGAAGTGTCTACGATCTGATAATGGTGGAGAGTACATTGGGCCGCTTGATGATTATTGAAAGTCATTGGGTATTCGTCATCAATTTACACCAAAGAAAACTCCTCAGTTAAATGGTGTGGCCGAGAGAATGAACAGAACTTTGTTAGAAAGAATGGGATGTATGCTTTCAGAGGCAAAGTTACCTAGACACTTTTGGGGTGAAGCTTTGTATGCTGCAGTTCACGTGATCAATTTGTCACCTAGTGTTCCTTTAGATGGTGATGTTCCTAATAGAGTTTGGTTTGGGAAGGATGTGTCCTATGATCACCTACGTGTCTTTGGGTGCAAGGCCTATGTTCATGTCCCAAAAGATGAGCGATCGAAGCTTGATTCCAAGACTCGTGAATGCATATTTGTTGGCTATGGAGAAGATCAGTTTGGGTACAGGTTTTATGATCCTGTTGAAAAGAAGTTGGTTCGCAGCCGAGATGTAGTCTTTGTTGAAGAACAGTTTATTTCTGATATTGAGAAGGCTCCTGCTTCTACGTCTCAGATTGGTGGTGATCTAGTTGATTTGAGTTCACCTCCTTTGGTTCCTGCACCTATTCCTGCTGAGGTGCAAGATGATGATATTGAGGGCAATATGCCTGAGGTTAATATTCCCGCTGATGATGATAATGTTGAAGAAATTGATCATCAAGATCACCCTGAAGACCAGCCGCCTCCCGCTCCTGTTAGAAGATCTGAGAGAGGTCATATTCCTTCTACTAGGTATCCTTCCACTGAGTATATTTGCTTGACCGATGAGGGAGAACCTGAATGTTTTGAGGAAGCCATGGAAAGTGATGACAGGGAGCTTTGGATAGAAGCAATGAAAGATGAAATAAGTTCATTGCACGAAAATCACATTTTTGACCTTGTGAAACTACCTAAGGGTAAAAAGGCTTTGAGGAATCGTTGGGTCTACAAGCTTAAGCAGGATGAAAATGCTAAGAAGCCCAAGTACAAAGCTAGGATAGTTGTGAAAGGCTGTAATCAGAAGAAGGGTGTAGACTTTGAAGAAATTTTTGCACCGGTTGTCAAAATGTCTTCTATTAGAGTTGTTTTGGGTCTTGCTGCTAGCCTTGACTTGGAGATTGAGCAGCTTGATGTGAAGACTGCTTTCCTTCACGGTGACCTTCATGAAGATATTTATATGCAACAACCAGAGGGCTTCAAAGTTAAGGGAAAAGAAGATTATGTGTGCAAATTGAAGAAGAGCTTGTATGGTTTGAAACAAGCTCCAAGGCAATGGTATCGCAAGTTTGATTCTTTTATGTGGGAGCAAGGCTTCAAGAAAACTGCTATGGACCATTGTGTTTTTCAAAAGAGATTTGCTAACAATGATTTTATTATTTTGCTACTTTATGTTGATGACATGTTGATTGTTGGGCAGAATGTTGATCGTATTGTTAGCTTGAAGCAGCAGTTGAGCAAGAAGTTCTCCATGAAGGAACTTGGGCCCGCGAAAAACATTCTTGGCATGAAGATTGTTCGTGATCGAATGGCTCGAAAATTGTGGTTATCACAGGAAGCATATATTCATAAAGTGCTTCAACGTTTCAACATGGATAAAGCAAAGCCAATGAGTACACCTCTTGGTTTACATTTTAAGTTGAGTGCTCGACAAAGTCCTTCCACTGTTGAAGAGAAGGAAGCTATGCGACATATCCCTTATGCATCCGCCGTGGGTAGCTTAATGTACGCTATGGTTTGTACAAGACCTGATATAGCACATGCAGTTGGTTTGGTTAGTAGGTTCTTGTCTAATCCTGGTAAAGAGCATTGGAATGCTGTGAAGTAGATTTTGAGATACTTACAAGGCACTGCAGATTTGAAGTTATGTTTTGGGAGTGATAAGCCTATCCTTGTGGGTTACACAGACGCTGATATGGCTGGTGATATTGACTCGAGAAGGTCTACCGAGTTACTTGGTCACTTTTGCAGGGGGAGCTGTAGCTTGGCAATCTAGACTACAAAAATGTGTTGCTTTATCTACAACAGAGGCCGAGTTCATTGCTACGACTGAGGCATGTAAGGAATTGCTTTGGATGAAACGTTTTGTGCGTCAACTTGGTTTCACTCAAAAGAAGTATGTGTTGTTTTGTGACAATCAAAGTGCAATTCATCTTGCTAAGAATTCGACCTTTCATGCTAAGTCGAAACATATTGATGTGAGGTATCATTGGATTCGTGATGTTCTTGATGCGAAGTCACTTGTTTTGGAGAAGATTCATACCAATGACAATGGTGCCGATATGATGACTAAGGCCTTACTTCGTGGGAAGCTTGAGATTTGCCGTGAGATTGCCGGGATGGCAATCACCTCCACATAGTCGTGAGGGGGAGTTTGTTGGGGTTTTGGGTCCCTTCCTATGTGGAGAAACCCATTTTATATTAAGGATAAATATACTCTTCTTTTTCTTACCCATGTGGGGTCAAGTATTTTAGCTTCCATGAGAAGCTTAGGGTTTTTATATTTGGTCTTCTATCATTAGACAAAAGATCATCCCCTTTTGAAAGTGAGAAAAGAGAGAAACACAAATCCCGTATACCCCCCTGGCAGAATCCACGAATTTGCCATTTCCCGGAATTTCAACCGTTGGATCGTCCTATAATTTTACCAGCTTGTTGGGGACACATAGGGCTTCATTTTGGACGGTTGGATCGTCATTTTGAGCTTTGGTTCGTGGGTTATTGCTTCTGGACAGAAGCTGCTGGTTTTTGGTGATTTCTATCCTCTTTGTTTCTCAATTGTTGATTATTATGATTGTTTGTTCTTGGGTAGTTTGAGAACCCTTTGGAGAACTTTGGATTGGTTTGTGTAACCTCCTTTTCATCATAATAAGAGAAGTTTGGGTGGACTCCTAAAGTCCCGTGGTTTTTACTCTTCACACCGAAGAGGTTTTCCACGTAAAAATCTTGTGTCTTTGCTCTTGATTATTACTTGCTTTTGTCTTGTTTACTTGTTGATGTCATTGTGGTTTATTGGTGATATTTGAGTGTGTTGATTTTGGTGTTTTGGTGAATTAATTTTGTCCGGGTTATTTCCGCTATTTGTGTGTTATCAATTTGTGTAATTGGTAGCTTTTGGAGGTGTTCTTACCTCATCAGAATCTGATAAGTACAACACTTGTATAAGTAACGATGATAATAAGAGATAGCTTATTACTAGAGTAGGGAGCAAAATCTGTAGAAAAGACAAGTAAAGTACTTCATATGGCTTAAAGAAGCGACATGTGTAAAAGTGGGGAAAACGTCTTGCAAAAGAGAGCAACTTAGGTAAGAAAGGTCTTTTTTGGAGTACGTTAGAAGATTGAGGCACTGATGATTGTCTATAAATACAAGCATACACTACTACAACAAAGGAGGTAACAAACAATAACAAATAGCAACACAATACAACGAAACGTGTAGCATATTACGATTGAAACACAACAAAGGGAGAAACCTTGTAATACAATACAGAAATAACATAGTAAATTTGCTTATTCTCTTTACATTTGACCTTACGTCTAAACAAGCCCTATGCGATAATCCGCCTGACTGCCACTGTGCGTCTTGAGGGACTCGATAGGCAAACTCTTTGAATCCAATACTGACTTGAGCGTCGGAGAAGGATTCCGGGGAAGAGCCCAGGACCTAATATAACCTGTGGTGTGTTTTGTAGATCATCCCCCATTCTCCGTCATAAAGATCTGGCAGCATAACTGGCAAGGAATTAAGCTCAAGGTCCCCACCAGCTTAATCACCCTGGTTACTCATAGAATCGGGTGGTTAATCACATAACTAATTGTTCTCATTTTCGGACAGGAACAATTATGAAATCTTCATCTTTAACCACTTTTAAAAAAATTTGATAAATTTAACACATGCAAATGCCTACATCACAATGCATTTATTAACAACCCTCTCATTGTTGCTAGGATAATGTTTAGTTATGCTATTGCTTTCTTTGAGTACTTCCTTGTATAGTTATAGTCTTGTATAGCCAATTTAGGCTTTTTTTGGTGTTAATACTATTGGCCCTTTCTTTTCGCGCACGTGAAGAGTAGGTCAAAGAAACTCTTCCTAAAAGGCGGGCTTTGATTCCATGCTGATGTATATATCAGTAAGCTAGGCTGGCATCTTAATTTTTTGCTTTGTATCGTTTTTGGTTTTCTAGTAAATGATAAATTTTATTTGCAAAAAAAAGTTTAATAATAACAGGATTTAGTGAAATTATCAGAAAAAATAAAAAGAACGAGAGCATCATTTTTTTCATGTCATATTCAAAAAATTAAGGGAAATTATCAACCGTATCTAAGGGTGTTCATAACTAGGTACCGGGTCGACTGGGATCCGAAAATCCGGGTACCCGCTTTTTCGAGTACCTAAAATTACGACCCGGTTTCGACTCGGTTTAGACCGGGTATTCGGAATCTGGGTACCCGGTTTAAATCGAGTCGGAAACCGGATGCCCGGTTATGTTTATTTTCTAAAACATGTGCTTTTCTTTTATTATTTTTTTTATATAATTCAAATAATAAATCTCTAGAATACTTAATTTATTTTTTTATCATTTTTTTATATAAAATTCAAAATTTTAAACAAAAATAGTATTCTTTGGCTATATGAATTTCAAAATCTTTAATTTTTCCTAACAAAAGAATTGAATTTGTAGATTTGAAAATTTAGAAATTTAAAATTAAATTTCAGATTTTGGAACAACATCCATAAATCCAAACACTTCCTAAGCTATTTTTTGAGTTTCATCCTTTATAAGAGATATCAACATATAATTAGCATAAATTTTGTATATCATATAAATACTTAAGCTTATGAATGTGATGATGTGTAGGAAGCAAGAATAGCTTAGAAAATAGCTATTCTTAAGTATTTATATGAAATTCAGAAAAACTTATAAGTATTTATTAATTCAATGCTTAAGTATATATTAATTCAATGCAAGGTAGGGTTCATAGGCGGACCCAGGATTCAAAAGCATGGGTAGCACCATACGTGTTGAAATAAATTACGGCTAACACATTTGTTTATAAAATGAGCATTCCAAAAAAATATCATTGCTCTAAATTAAAAGTTACAAATTACAATGATATTAAACTCTAATATAGTGAAATACAAGATAACAAAATATAAAACTACAATTGTTCTCTTCGAGTTCTCATATTTTGATATCGTTGCACAATCGCATCAAGACTAAGATCTCTAAATAAATCATACTCCAAAAAAGTGACCAAGTTATCATTCAACAATATTTCTCTTCGAATTCTCATATTCAATTGTACTTTACTTTGTTGGGTCGGAAGGGAATTTGAATTAGGATTATTCTCACTTTCTTTGCTCACACGTTTGGCAAATAAACTAGCAACACTATTCTCGTTTACTCTCTTCATAGTCTTGCAAATTTCTGTTCACAAATCCAAAATTTATACATTTACTTCAATTCAAGAATCAAGAATTCAACAAATCCACTAATCCTTAGACCCTAAATCAATCCAAAATGTTCAACAAACACCAACTCAACAAACCTAAATCAAATACATTAAAAGCCAACAAAAAACTAGCCTAGAAAGTAGAAATTCTAAATTTAATCCATCATCCAAATCCAATTCCATCTCTATGGCTAAACAAATTAACACACACAATTACACAAACAACCATTAAAATTTAAAAGAACAATTGTACAAACACAATTGAACAAACACAAACAACCCTTAAAATTTAAAAGAACAATTGAACAAACACAAACAACCATTAAAATTTAAAAGAACCATTAAAACTTACAGTGCTCACGCCTGGACAGTGGACTGGACTGGAGTTCTTCGACGTCGCTTGACGCCTGGAGGTCGGAGACTTGGAGGAGGTTCGTCGTTCGTCGTCGTCGATGAAGGTGGACCACTGACAGCCTGACTGTGTCAATTTGAAAATGAGAGAATTAAGGAAGGAGAGAGAAAAGGAGACTATGAGAGAGAAAGGGGAATGACTAATGGGTATTTCATTTTCACGGGAGTGGTTTGGGAAACAGAAAAAGTGCAAAACTGAAAAAGGAATTCTAACACATCACTATTAATTTTTTTTTTTTTTTATTAAAAAGTATTAATTTTTTTTTTAAAGTATGGGTAGCCTAGGCTACCCATTGTTACAAGGTAGGTCCGCCCCTGGTAGGGTTAGAAAATACCTAGGTTAAATGGGAATTTAAATACCTAGGTTAGAATATAAAAAAAAGCACAAAACCAGATATCACGTACCCGGTTTCACATAAAATGCTATCTGGATTCGACCCGAATACCCGGTATGAAAACAGGGTACCCGGTCCGAAATACCTCCTTTTAACAAACCAGATTAATTATTTGATTTTTAAAATCGGTTACCGGGTTATCCGGGTCGGGTTTTGCAAACCGGGTTTTTTTGAACACCCCTATCGTTATCCCTATGTTTTTGTACTTTATCAATGATACCCTATGTTTTTTTCAATTACCAATGGTAATCTTCTGTGATTTAGCGTTTTACAACCGTAATCTTTTCTAATTATTTCTGTCCAAAATCGTTAATATTTTTCTTTTTTCTATTTTTCAATTTTAAACATTAAAAAAATAAAAGAAAAAGGAAAAAGTTTACGCTTTTGGACGATTTTAGACGAAAAATTAGAAAAGGTTACGGTTGTAAAATGCCCAATAACACGAGGATACCATTGATTATCGAAAAAGTTAGGGCTACCATTGATAAAGTGCAAAAACTTAAGGGTACCATTGACAATTTCCCACAAATTAATGGGTTATTTCAATCTACACTAAATAAAAATTAGGAAAATTTGCCAAGAATAATCTCAACTATCACCCGTTGGCCAGAAATAATCCCAACTATTGATTATTTTTTAATAATCCTAACTATTGATGAAGTTTCCTGAAAACAGTCCCATTCGATTCTTAACCGGCTGTAGTTGGGATTGTTTTCAGCAAACTTCATCAATAGTTAGGATTATTAAAAAATAATCGATAGTTGGGATTATTTTTGTCAATGAGTGATAGTTGGGACTATTCTTGGCAAATTTTCCTAAAAATTATGGTAGAACACTAGAATAATGATGAAATATAGTAATCGTTATCAGCCGGTCTCCTGAGAGACCATCTCATTTAGAGGCATCTCTTCGGCCAAGCCCAAGCCAAAGCTTATTATCATAAAACATATTAAAAGGACTGAGATTAATTACACGTGGCATCTCCTCTATCAACACTGTCACATGTCGTATCATGATAGGCTTTGGATATTCATCTTTTCTCAAATTAGTATTTACTCAAATAGACATTTAATTCAAAAGAGTAAGTAATTTAATTTTAAAAAGTAAGTAATAGGGTAATAATCTTTGACCATAAGTAAGTAAATAGTAACTGTGGAAAATTAGAAGTAATTTAATTTAATTTTAAAAAGTAAGTAATAGGATAATAATCTTTGACCATAATTAAGTAAATAGTAACTATAGAAAACTAAAAGTCATTTAATTTTAAAAATTAAGTAATAGGGTAATAATCTTTGACCATAAGTAAGTAAATAGGCATTTAATTCAAATTGATATTTAATTTAAGGAAGTAAGTAATAGGGGAATAATCTTTGACCATAAGTAAGTAAATAGTAACTGTGGAAAATTAGAAGTAATTTAATTTTAAAAAGTAAGTAATAGGGTAATAATCTGACCATAAGTAAGTAAATATGCATTTAATTCAAATTGGCATTTAATTTAAGGAGGTAAGTAATAGGATATTTGACCATACGTTGAAAAAAAAATAATAGGCTAATTATTGCATTTTAATTGGTTTACATAAATGGTCAAACTTTTTAAGAGACAACTTTATTAATCATACAAATCAACTATCCAAAATGGGAGAATGAGATTTGGTGAATACAAATCAGCTCCTATTAAGATATTGACCATACGTTGAAATCATAAAACATCAAAAGTAATTTAATTTTAAAAAGTAAGTAAATAGAGTAATCATCTTTGACCATAAGTAATTAAATAGTAACCGTGGAAAATTAGAAGTAATTTAATTTTAAAAATGGGAGTAATAGGTTAATAATCTTTGACCATAAGTAAGTAAATAGACATTTATTAATTCAAATTGGCATTTAATTGGTTTACATAAATGGTTAAACTTTTTAAGCGGCAACTTTATTAATCATACAAATCAACTGTCCAAAATGGGAGAATGAGATTTGGTGAATACAAATCAACTCCTATTAAGATATTGACCATACGTTGAAATCATAAAACATATCAAAAGTAATTTAATTTTAAAAAGTAAGTAAATAGATTAATAATCTTTGTCCATAAGTAAGTAAATAGTAACCGTGGAAAATTAGAAGTAATTTAATTTTAAAAATGGGCGTAATAGGTTAATAATCTTTGACCATAAGTAAGTAAATATACATTTATTAATTCAAATTGGCATTTACTCAAATACGCATTTGAGTGTTCATACATATGATATTAGCAATTGAAGAAATTCAAGCCTAAATATAAGATTTCAACGTATGGTCAATATCCTTTACATAAAATGGTCGCACTTTTTTAGAGGCAATTTTATAAATCATACAAATCAACTATCCAAAATGGGAGAATAAGAGATTTGGTGAATATAAAAAATGCAATAATTGTGTGTTGACTGGAGAAACAACTATGGAAAATTAATATTACAGCATAATAATTATTACAACATAATAATAATTGAAAGTAATTTTGTCCATATTTAAATCAGAAAACATTTAACCTTCATAACCATATATATATATATATATATATATATATATATATATATATATATAGGGGAGGGATCCAATGAGAAGGTGTGTGAAAATAGGAAGGATAGGAAGGAGTAACTACCGTTGATTGATTAAGATCTAACGGTCGAAATACATTTGTCATAGCAGCAGATCTAGTAACACATATTTATGAAGAAAGCATCACACATTAATTTAGAAAACATCACACTTTCAAGTGACACATGTTTATACAGAAAGTATCACATAATCATTAAGAAAGCATCACACCCTTATCCTTCCTGTTCTCAAGCGCGTGCAACATGGACCATTGATCTAAGATCTAATGGATGAAATTCCTTCCTATCCTTCCTATTTTCACACCCCTTCTTATTTGATCCTAAACCTATATATATATATATATATATATATATATATATATATATATATATATATATATATATATATATATATATATATATATATATATATATATATATATATATATATATATATATATATATATATATATATATATATATGCATCTTTTTAGATGAATAATTGCATTCTAATCAACCTGTCATACTGTTCAGATTAAGGCCAAAGTGCAATAAAAATGAGTTTGAATTATTTTGATGAAATAACAAGAGACGGGGATAACTGGAAAATTAAGGCCAAAGTGCACCACATCTGGGATTTTAAGGATAATGGGGTAGCAAGTGCAATTCATCATACGTATTTATATATCGATGCTAACTACACTAGTAATGTATAATTTTTAGACGTGAAATAACCTATTGAAAGGTGTAATTTTTAGATAATCTTATAAATTAAGATTCCCCTTACTTGAAGTTAAGATGTACAATTTCAATTAAATGTATAATTTTAGATGATCATTTAAATCAAGATGGGTTATGTCTTCGGCTCAGCCTAGCTAAGCCAAAGCTTTTAATTCATTATTATGAAATAACCAATTTAGACATGAAATAATTTTTAGACGTCAAATAACCCATTTAAATTAATAGGAGTCGTTTGGTTGACGTAGGAATTAAATTTCAATGGGAAGTTGTAATTCATTGGAATTTACTTCCTTTGTCAATTTCCTAGGAATTCCTTAATATTGTTTGTTTGGCAATAGGAATTTTCATTTCCCATGGGAATTATTAATGACCAAGGGGGGTACATGGTAATTTAATTCCTATGTCTCATAGGAATTAACTTCCCTTGGATTTTATAATTCCTAGGAATTTAAGATTTTTTGGCAACCAAACAAATTAGCACAATACTATTTCCTAGGAACTTAAAATTCCAAGGGTAATAGTGGGCAACCAAACAAGCCCTAACTTTTAATTTCAAAGCCAAAGCCAAAGCCAAAGCTTATTTAATGTATAATTTTTAGACGCGTACAATTCAATACATAAATGATTAAAATAACGTATTGAATTGCGTAAAAAGTCAAATGTAGCAAGTATAAGAGCACGGAGGATGTATTATTTATGCAAAAAAATTAATAATTTATGTTAAAATATTTTTCCTAGAATGTGATTGAATATTACGATATACGTTTTAACCATATCGATGAAAATATGATTTTTGATTTAGTCTTATTTGAAAAGTTCAAAATTGTATCAAATCGAAAAATCATTTTTCATTTTACAAAAATAGTATCTCCTCCGTTCATTTTTACTTGCAATATTGTTGACTGCATTATTATTCATCAAACAAATTGACTTTTATATTGTCGGTAATCTAAAAGTTAAAACATAGTCATATGAGATCTTGTTTGAATCGTCTCGATTCAAAGTTTATTACTTTTGAGTTTTTATAATTTTTCAATATGTATGATTAAAGCTACTAAAAATTGAATTCATACATTGGGGAGTGTGAAAAAAAGCAAATAGTGCAACTAATATAGAACAAAGGAAGTTTTGTACAGCCTTATGCTAATCATCTTCATAAGAAACTTTTTTATTTAATTGCATTGGAAACTTGAATAACAATTTAACATAACCAATAAAAGAACATTTAATTATAACAAAGATCGTTATTCAAAAAAAAAATTTATAACAAAGATCTAAACTCAAAAAAAATATATCATGTGCTTTCTTAAAAGACCGTCTTTTGTAAATATGACTATTAAAAGTTCAGCCTAAATCTATATTTAGAGTTATAACAATATATATTTAGAATTGAACTGAGCTTTAAAGAGTCGTCTTTACAAAAGACGATCTCGAGTAAAAACTTGTGAAAATATATATAACAAAGATCTAGCATATGTTTTTTTTTTTTTTGGAAATTTCCAAAAAAAAAAAAGATCTAGCATATGTACATTGTATACTTGTGATTATTAATTAAAATTCCTATTCATACAACTTAGAAGGTGTTCTCTTCAACTTATTTTTTTGACTTATTACTTATTCTTATTGGAATCAGATCAGATCAGACCAGATCAGACCAGATCAGATCAGACCAGATCAGATCAGATCAGAACTATTGAGATCAGATTAGAAAGTTTCAGATCAGACCAGACCAGACCAAATCAGAACTATTAGAATAATAATAATAATAATAATAATAATAATAATAATAATAATAATAATAATAATAATAATAATAATAATAATAATAATAATAATAATAATAATAATAATAATAATACTTTATATCTGAACTAGGAATCAAGCTGTTTGGCACTTGCAAATGAACTCTATTGATAGGGTTATGCATTGTATTCGCCAGGAGATTAAACTTAGATTTACTGCTTTATATCCTGTTGAATCTCAAACCGACCTGTGGTTTAGAGATCTATAGAGTAGTATAATACTTTCTCCTTGAGGGTTCTCTTCCCTTTGTTTGCACATGAAGAGTGGGCTTGGGCAACCCTTCCTAGAAGGTGGGCCCTTGTTCCATACTGATGCATCTATACTTGGGGTTGAGTCCTTTGTCTTTGTAGCTTGTATGGGCTTTGTTTGGTGCAATGATAATTTTTTCATTTTCCAAAAAAAAAAATAATAATAATAATAATAATAATAATAATAGGTAACAATAATATTTTTTTTTGAATCAGTCTCTCTAGTTTCTCACTCTAGGATTTCCTCTTCAGGGGTTCTTTGAGTGTTTCTTCTACGAGGGTTCAGGTACCCTTTCTTGGGGTTTTTGTTTGTGTTTCTTGTATGGAGGGTGGGGTATTGAATAGAGAACGTGATAGGATAATGGTGGACGATCATTCTTCTGGTCGTGAGGAGGGTGTTACGTTTCAAGAAAATGTGTTCTTGAAGGAGGATCTCTTGGTATTGGGGTCGAAGAACGATCAAGGGACAGAACAGAATTCTGATGTAGAAGTTAAGCGGAACACCTCTCCTTGTTCTAAGGAGGAAGAAGATCTTGCGGAGTGGGTGGAGGACGGTGGGGTCGAGGAGGATTTTAACGAGGATGATAAATTAGCACTGGGTTTGGTGGGACGTCTTTGGTCGGTTCGTACTCCGAATCCGAATGCTTTCATCACTACAATGAAGAGCGTAGGGATGGTCAAGTATGGAATTGATATTAGCAGTATTGGGCGCAACCTTTTCCAAATTCAATTTTACCATTGGCGGGACAAACAACGAATCTTGGATGGCCAGCCATGGCATTTCGATAAATATCCTCTCCTTCTTGAACATATGGATCATGCGATCAAGCCTTCGGACTTGCAATTGTTCTTCTTGCCCATATGGACTCGGTTTTATGATATTCCCTTTAAAGGTCGAGGTAATGAAGATAATGCACGGGTTTTAGGGAATAAGGTGGGGGAATTTTTGGAAGTCTCTAAGCCAGGAAGAGGGAGTCTTGAAAAATCGCTGCGGGTCAAAGTTCGAATTGATGTTCGTCTGCCCTTAAAAGACGTTGTGCGTATCAAGTTGCGGGGTGGACAGATTTGTTCTATACCAGTTAAATATGAAAGATTACCTATGATATGCTTCTTTTGTGGGAGATTGGGGCACGGAACTAATGAGTGTATGGAGTATGGAGGGGATGGAGTTCCAGAGAAGAAATATGGTGCTTCTTTAAGGGCATCACCATGGAAGATGTTTAAGGAGGAGGAAGTTGATAGGAATGAGGTTCTAAATGATTCTTATACGCGGCTTCGGGGGCGGAAACTGTTTGTAACAAAGGTTGAGGAGGATGCGAAGAAACTTGATCATAGTGTTGTTGCGGAGGTTGCATCGTTGCTTGGGAGGGTATTCATTGAGAGACATGTTTGTGACGTGGTGGAGGATGAACCGGCTGGTATCAGTATTGGGAATGGGGAGGATGCGGGTAACAAAGACGATCGAAATCAAGATGGGCACGAGGATAAGTGTGAGGACGGTACTTTAACAAATAATGTTCTGGAATTATGTCCTTATGGAGAAGGGAAGGGGGAGGCAGACTGTGATGGGAACAAGGAGATAGGAGGTTTGGTGGTTTTGGGTCAGAATAATGGTAGTGCAGGAAGGGATAAGGGTAGAAGGTGGAAGAGGCGAGCTCGTGAAACTCATTCTTCTAGTGTGGTGGCAGGCGACTATGTTAGGGGTCAGTCCAAGAGGGGTTTATCTGTGATTGGAGGTGACGGGTTTGTGGATGCAGTTGGTTACCAGAGAAGAAGGCTAGACAATATGGATATTGATGGTATAGTGGCGGGTCCCACTGAATGGACCCTGGCCAATGAGTGGCTTTCTTTTTTGGAACTGTCGCGGGTTGGGGAACCCCGAGACAGTTAGATCTTTGTTGGATCTTGTCCAACGTGTTTCTCCGGACGTTGTCTTTCTTAGTGAAACGAAACGATGGGCTTCGGAAATGGAAGCTATCAAGGGTAAGCTCAACTTTGACAATGGCGTGTGGGTAGATGCTATTGGGAGGGCCGGGGGTCTTGCGCTCTTATGGAAGGAAGACGTGGATATTAGTATTTGGGGTTTGGGGCCGAGATATATTAACTTTGAAGTTAGGAGTGAAGCCGATGAATCTTGGAGAGGAACGGGCATTTATGGATGGTCAGAGGCAGCGCAAAAATGGAGGACGTGGGATTTAATTAGGAGTCTTGGGAGTGCGCCTAGGATGCCATGGTTGTTAGCAGGGGACTTCAATGAGGTTCTTTTTGAGACCGAGAAGGTGGGGGGCAATGCTTGCGATCTTTCGTCTATTATGGGCTTTCGGGATGCTATTGATGGTTGTCAGCTTAAGGATTTGGGATGCACTGGTTATAAATTTACTTGGTCGAACCGACGAGGTGATAATTTCATCGAAGAGCGCCTTGATCGAGCTCTTGCCAATGACGATTGGATAGATATTTTTCCGTCATTTAGTGTGGAAAATATGGTATGGGATGCATCGGACCATCTTCCTGTCTTGGTTAGGGCGTGTGGGCGTATTAGGAGGATTGGTCGGGGCTTTGATTGGATGGATAAACCATTCCGTTTTGAGGCGAAGTGGTTACATGTTGATTCGTTTTCAGAGGTTATGGTTTCGGCATGGGCTTCTTCTAAGCGGTCTAGTGGAGGTTGTTGGGCGGATACAGTGGATCATTGTGGGCAAATTCTTAGAAAATGGGGGGGATCATACCTTTAAGGCTATTCACAAACGGCTCCGTTGGTTACTAAAGCGTCTTAAAAGACTTCGGAATATGGCCCAAACCGTGGCCATCATAGAGGAAAAAGGTAGAGTGGAGGCCGAAATTCGGGATATTAGAAAAAAGATCGAGACCGAGGCATGGCAACGCAGTCGACCTTTTATTTTGCGTGATGGGGATAAGAATACTTCTTATTTCCATTATAGAGCGTCACACCGTAGAAAGCGAAATTTTATTGAGTCGTTGTCCGATGTTAATGGTGTCCTTAAAACCTCTCAAGAAGATTTAATGAAAGTCGTTTTTGATTATTATGTGGATCTTTTTAAATCTTCCCGTCCCCCTATTTTTGATCATGATATTACTGGCATAGATGAACGAGTTACTGATGATATGCGTACTCAAATGTCACGGGCGTTTGTAAAGGATGAAATTATTGAGGCTTTGCGTAGTATTCACCCGGGGAAACCTCCGGGCCCGGACGGTTTACCCGCCCTTTTTTATAATAATTTCTGGGAATTGGTTGGTGATGACGTTTGTAATTTGGTTCTTCATTTTTTAAATCATGGGGGGATGCCTTCAGATTGAATGATACCACGGTTGTACTTATCCCTAAGACCAAGAAGCCGAGTTCCATGAAAGATTTACGGCCTATAAGCCTCTGTAATGTGGCTTATAAATTAATTTCCAAGGTTCTTGCCAATCGGTTAAAGGTCTTTCTTCCCGATATAGTCGACGATAATCAGAGCGCCTTTGTTCTAGGTCGTTTAATAACGGATAATGTTCTTATTGCGTCTGAAGTCTTCCATTATATGAAGATTAGTTCGGCTCGGAAACATGGTATGATGGCCCTTAAGCTCGATATGAGCAAGGCCTACGATCGCATCGAGTGGGATTACTTGGAGCTTATCATGGTTCGTCTTGGATTGCCGAATATGTGGATTAGGCGTGTTATGGAATGTGTGACCTCGGTGACCTATTCTTTTTTGGTTAATGGCCAACTTACAAATTCTATGTGTCCTCAAAGAGGTCTTTGACAGGGGGACCCTCTTTCCCCGTATCTTTTCCTTCTTTGTGCTGAAGGATTGGGGGCCATGATTAAACAGGCCCATATGTCTAATTCTTTGCGAGGGATATCTATTGCTAGGTCGGCTCCGATTTTGACCCATCTTTTTTTCGCTGATGACAGTCTTATATTTACACAGGCGACTATTTCTGAGGCTTTAACAATTAAGGAGATTCTTAGGCGGTACGAAGGTTTATCCGGTCAAAAGGTTAATGTGGATAAATGTGAAATTTCATTTAGTCACAAATTGGGCCGTGAGATTCGGTCTCCTATTAGTACTATATTGGGCTTTGTTGAGGTGAATTTGCATGGTAAATACTTAGGCCTTCCACAATTTTTGATAAGTCTAAAAGAATATCTTTTGCCGGCATTCGTGATCAGGTGTGGAAAAAACTTCAAGGTTGGAAAGAAAAAATGTTGTCTCGAGCCGGAAAAGAAGTTTTAATCAAGTCCGTTATTCAAGCTATTCCATCATACGCCATGAGTTGTTTTCGTCTCCCGGTGAGTCTTTGCAAGGATATTAGTAGCTTGATTCGTCGTTTTTGGTGGGTTTTTTCTAAAGGGAAACGTGGTATCTTTTGGAAATCTTGGGATTCTTTATGTCAGTCCAAGGAAGTCGGTGGCTTGGGATTTAGAAATTTCGAATTTTTTAATCAAGCTATGTTAGCCAAGCAATTCTGGAGGTTCCATTGTCGTAAAGATTCTTTAGTGGCCCGTATCTTTAAAGCTAGATATTTTCCTCGGTCCGATATTTGGGAGGCTAAATCTGGAAATAACCCAAGTTTCGGGTGGCGTAGTATTTGGTGGTCTCGCAAAATTCTTGAAAATGGGGTTAGATGGAAAGTAGGCAATGGGAAGAGGATTCGGGTTTGGCAAGATGCTTGGCTCGATGGTCCGGGGTTAGGTCGGGTTATTTCTCCGTGTCATAATTTCTCGAAAGACACGACTCTTGATTTTTTTATAGACCAAGATCGACGGGTTTGGAAAGAAGACTTGATTCGAGCTACCTTTTTGCCTTTTGAGGCTAACAAAATTCTGTGCATTCCAATTGGCAAAAGTGGGTTCGAGGATGATAGGTGTTGGACTGTTAGTAGCGATGGGGTCTATAGGGTGAAAGAGGGTACTTTAAGGCTATTTCTTCTTTGTCCGAGGCTTCTTGTTCGTCGGGTCCGGATCCGATTTGGAAAAAGGTTTGGGCTTTGAAGGTGCCCCCCAAGGTTCGTGAATTTGTGTGGCGGGCTTGTTGGGATATCATTCCTCATGGGGTCAACCTTAGTACTAAAGGTGTGACGGACCATATTCATTGCAAACGATGTGGGGAGTGGGATTCTCTGGAACATATTCTTTATAAATGCCCATGGGCTCAGCAATTGTGGGAGGTTGCTGGCTTTTCATGTCCCACGCCTCTTGTTTGGTCTTTTAGCTCGGTTCTTGATTGGTTTTCGAGCCATAAGGACAAGGGCGATGTAGAGCATTTTGCTATTTTGTGCTGGCAAATATGGTGAGCTCGGAATGAGTTCGTGTTCAATGGCGTTAATGATCCTCCAAGTCTGTGTTATCGTAAGGCTACGGATTGGCTCCATGAGTATCAGAAAGTAATGAAGCGTGATGAGGCTGTTAAGGCGATGGTGCGCTCTCAGGCTCGCTGGTCTAAGCCGACGATTGGGGTAATAAAAATTAATGTGGATGGTGCTTTTTCTCCGTCGGGGGATAAACATGGTTATGGCTTCGTTGCTCGGGATAGTATGGGGCAGTTTATTCTTGCTGGCGCTAAGTCTGATTGGGGTACGGGGTCAGCTGAAATGGTGGAGGCCAAGGGGATTGCGTGGGCTCTGGAGGTGGCTTTATCGAAACGTTGGCCGGCTATGGAGGTTGAAGGTGATTGTCAGTTGGTTATTAATGCGTTAAAGGGGAAGGGTCGTCGTGGCTTCCATGTACAGACTCTCATTGACAATTGCAAGCTTCTTCATCACGAGTTCGAGTCTCTCTTGTTTCATTTCTGTTTCCATAGATGTAATGGCGTAGCCCATAGGCTAGCCAAGTGGGCCGCTTGTGGCCTTTGTGATGAGGTTTGGGACCATAGTCCCACATGGTTAGAGGATACTTTGTACTTTGATTCCGATTTTTCTAATGATTAAGCCTCCTCTTTCTTTCAAAAAAAAAAAAAAAAAAAAAAAAAAAAAATAATAATAATAATAATAATAATAATAATAATAATAATAATAATAATAACTTTATGAAATCAAATCAGATCAGACCATACCAGATCAGACCAGATCAGATCAGATCAGAATGATTCAGTTCAGATCAGACTGAATCAGACCAGATCAGATCAGATCAGATCAGATCAGACCTTAGTATATTCAGACCTTATCCAATCAGATCAGACGAAGAGAACAGACCCTTAATGTCAACAAACCATTTTAATACTCCCTCCAATTCATAGATAACAAGACATTTAATTTTTGACACTATTTACTTACTACTCTTAATTTATATTTTATTCTTAATTTATAAATCAAATCATAGTCATGTGAGATCTTGTTTGATTCATGTCAATACAAAAATTATTAATATCCATTTTTTATAATATTTCGTTATGTATAGTAAGAGAAATTAAACATTGAATAAGTACATTAGATAGCGTGAAAAAACAAATGTCTTATTATCTATGAATAAGAGGGAATATATGCCAGAGAATTAATTTAATGACATAAATAAATTCCTAAAAGTTATCTACTATATATAAACTTGAAACGTAAAAATTTGGTTCATACGTTAAACAAAGAGGCTACTCAAAAATTTAGTTTTTGACACTATTTATGTATTACTCCTAATTTATATTTTATTCTTAATCTATAAATTACAACATAGTCAAGTGAGATCTTGTTTGATTCGTTTTAATACAAAAATTATTAATATTCACTGTTTACGATATTTCGTTATGTATAATAAGAAATATTAAGCATTGAATAAGTATATTAAATAGTGTAAAAAAGTGTTCTATTTATAGATAATAGATGCACTACTCAAAATTTCACAAGTCACTAAAATCGTAATTATCAAATGGTGGGTCCATGATCTGGTTTGCATAAGCCAGAATTTCATCTGCGTTTTCATCATCCTGTAATAATAATTCTAGATCCTTACAATACTGCTCATGTTCTGGATCGTTATTAGTATTTCCTAATTCAGCTATCAATTCGGCTAATATTCCTTCTTCCATTTCTTCCGAAGATGAACTTACTTTTTCCTCCTTCTCCATCTTCAACCGGCCGGCCTCCGTACTTTTCTGCAATTATATTATTGTTAGTTTAATTGCATTCACTTTGCAATTTCGTTCGCTTTGAAATTCGTTTAGTGTTGTTCCTGACTATTTTTGTATCTTATACGAAAAATAATAAAAAAGCTTTTTTGTATGCCTTAAGTTTTGATTCTTTTAAAAGTTTATTTTTTCAACACATTAATATCAAATAAATTTACGAATTTAAATTCATATAATGATAAAGGCATATGAGACTGTGTCACTGTGAGACAGCTCCATAGAAACAACCCAAAATTAACTTGCATAGAAGTTAACTAAATAAAAACAGTTTTTTTCATTAAAATTAAGAAAGTTAAAATTGGGCAATATCATATTAAGTCGTCTCACGATAATACGATCTCAATAAAAAAATTAACTCAATTTGGTTTCTTTTATGAGTTGGACCTTAAACGGTTACACCTCAAAACTACCAAACGGTTATTCACCGGATCTTAAAGTAACCCGCTTTGGTATTGATACTTCAGTTCTCATATTCTTTTTTCATTTCGTGAATCAAATAACCGATATGCGTGAAATAATAATAATAATAATAATAATAATAATAATAATAATCCCTTCGGTCCAGTTTATATGTCCCATTTGACTTTTGGTACTATTCACTCATCACTCTTAATTTGTATTTTACTCTTAATCTATAAGTTAAAACATAGTCATGTGGGATCTTGTTTGATTCGTCACAACACAAGGATTATTAATATCAATTTTTTATAATTTTTAATTAAGAATAATTAGAGATATTAAGAGTTAAAATGTTGCCTCGGCATGTGTGAAAAGTCAAATGGGACATAATTAAAGATTATCATTTAAACTGAGATTCACCTGATCTTGAATAGAGGGCTTTGGCTTTGGCTTAGGCTTTAGCCTTGACTTAGCATGATTCATATTCCTCCATTTGTCCTGTATCGTATTCGTAACCCTAATTAATTCATCATAATTAAAAAAAAACAAAAAGAGAAGAAATTAAAAGGAATAATTTAATTAAAAAAATAAGAATACCTTGAGATCGATATTAGAACGAGAAGAGAGAATATGGTGGAATTGAGGATCTTTGAGAATGATTTTCCATTTACTGACGCCATGTTTGTTTACGCCTTCTCTCAGTGCCTTTTCTTCTTCTGGACTCCATTTTAACTTCGAGTTTCCCATTTTTGGCTTTTTATTTTTCTTATGTTTCTGAAGAATAAAAAGTATAAATACTATTTAAGAATGTAGAAATCAGAGATTAGTTATAAACGGGCGAAAAGGACGGAGAAGGAAAAGCATTATGTTGAATATTTAGAAGCACACTCATATTTATACTAACAAACTTTTTTTTTTAGTTGATACACTCACAAAACATAATTCTCACGATATTTTGTTAAGTAACAAAAAAATTTTGAACTCTTCCTTGTTTTGTACGAGAAGATATTAGAAAATTAGGAATTTATGAATTTTTTATGATACGCTCTCTTTGAGATATTATTTTTAATTTGACCAGTTTATTATATATTTTTAAAAATATTATAAAAATATATTAAGAATAATGTAAGTAAACTTTTAAGATATTAAGAGTAAACATTAAGGGTATGTAAATAGTATCAGATAATGTAAGTAGGATATATATATATATATATATATATATATATATATATATATATATATATATATATATATATATATATATATATATATATATATATATATATATATATTGTTGGAGTTTCGGTGTGACTACGAGTCCACCAATGGTGTTTCGGTGAAGCTTGACCATGTATGATGGTGTTTGAGGTTGTGTGTGGATGTATGAAGATGTATGTGTGTGTATGGGATGATTAGATGGAGTTAAGGAGTGGTCCCAATAAGTATGAGGACAATTCAGCAGTTACACGCCTTTCTCAAAGGCTGCTCGACCCCCCTGATCACTGCTCGAGTCGAGCCTGTACGCTCGAAGCTTCCAGAGACCTACTGCCTCACTTGCTCGACCACCTGAAGGAACCGCTCGACCAGCCCTGTTTGGCTCGACCAGGTCGAGCGGGAAGCAGCCATCTACTGTCTCATTTCTGCGATATTTTTCTACGGGCTGTTTTTAGTTGTGGGCCTTCTCCCTATCATTGGTACATCACATCCACTATATATAGGAGCCATTACACTCATTCCAAAGTGGATATTCTAAAACCCTAGCCTAAACACAAACCCTTCTTCTCTTACTTTCTTCTTCTCCAAGTGTAATACTACTTTGTAAGAGTTCTTTGAACTCCATTGATATTCTTCACATTAATACAAGCAAGCTAACCACCACAAGGAGGACGTAGCCCACATTGGGTGAACCTCGTAAATCATTGTGTCATTTATTTATTGCTTTTCTATTACTTTTCATAGCTTGTTAGAAGTGTTTGTTTATCTATTGCATAGAACACCCTTGCCATTGGTCTTGGGTGTTTCTTAGGGATAAAGTTTGAACCTTTAGGCCCTAGAGTACTACTTATTTCATATATATATATATATATATATATATATATATATATATATATATATATATATATATATATATATATATATATATATATATATATATATATATATATATATATTTATATATATATATATATATATAGGGGAGAGATCCAATGAGAAGGGGTCTCAAAATGAGAAGGATGAGAAGGATTTATAGCCATTGATCTTATGAAAATCTAACAATTGAAAACCACAATTGCTGCTTCATCTTTCTTCTTCTTCTCCATTTTTATGTCATAATTAAAGGTTACTATGTTATTAGAATATGATATTATGTTATGATTAAAGGTTACTATGTTCAGTTTAAAATATACTATATTCTGTATAAGATTAAGAGAAGACAGTAACTATACATAATCATAGTAACCTTTTTTCATAAGATAGTATCTGATTCTAAAAACATAGTAACCTTAAAAAATGATATATTGAACCGGTTCAGTATTAAAGAAATTGGTTATTATTACAAATTGAACCGCGTGCAACTTAAAAAATGATCAAATTAAATCTATCCATTGATCTAAAAAATAAACGCTTGAGATTACTTCTCACCCTTCTCATTTTGAGACCCCTTCTCATTTGATCCTAAATCTATAATATATATATATATATATATATATATATATATATATATATATATATATATATATATATATATATATATATATATATATATATACGGGTTACGGGTCGAGTCAATTTTGGTCGTGTCAATCTCGGATCGAGTTACTCCCAGTTTCGGGTCGGTAGGTCTGACCCAACGAGTTATGACTTATAAAATTTAAAAATTAATTTTTCCATTTTCTATTATTTATGAAATTTTTTTTATAAAAACTATTTCTCATCCCTATTACATTAATCCACATATCAATTGACACAATATTAAAGTCAGAAACCATGATTGCGACGCTTGTGTTCAAAACTTTAAATCTCTATATATAGTTGAATTTGTGAGATACATGTCACATTAGAGTAATTAGATGTACGATTTTTTATAAATAGATGTTAATTTGGTATGTCGGGTTCATTTAAGTGTAAGGAAAATATGAAAATTAATACTTATTTTGAAAGACTTGTTAGATACACACTTCATAAAATTATTGTGTTTATTAAAGTTGTAACTTTAGATAAAAATGACGTTAAACTAGGACAAAAAGCGTATATGCCATTGTCATTCAACTAATATAAGTAACAAATTTTCTACATCAGATTAAAAATTCTCATTTAAATGGAGATTCACTGCATTATTGAAGATTTACAAACAAAAATGAACAAAAATTGAACCCTTTCTTGAGAATTATTGTAATAATGTCTTCAACTTCCTAATGACCTAATCCCTCTAACTTCCTAAAAATTATTGTAATAATGTCTTACATATTTGAGGTAAAAATTGAACTCAAATTTCATTGTTACTATCAATCATGTAGATATTGTCCAAAGATCTCTTCAACTGTTTTGAGAATTGCATCTGTTTCTTCTTGCATCTCTTTTAACTTTTGTAGCTCCTTCAAAGCCTCAGCTGCTCTTTGTTCCTTATTTTCCGCGTCAGCGATCAAGAAGGCTGCTCTTTCAGCTGCCTTCAATAGCACTGATTCATAGTCCTCTGCCTCCACCTTGACCTCGGCATCGGCTTCTGCCTCGGACTTGGTATCGGCATCGGCCTCTGCCTTGACCTTGACCTCGGAATCGTCTTCTGCCTCTGCCACAGACTCGGCGTCGGCGTCGGCATCCGCCTCTGCCTCTGCCTTGACCTTGACCTTGACCTCGGAATCGTCTTCTGCCTCTGCCACAGACTCGGCGTCGGCATCCGCCTCTGCCTCTGCCTTGACCTTGACCTCGGAATCGTCCTCTGCCTCTGCCACAGGCTCGGCGTCGGCATCGGCATCCGCCTCTGCCTCTGCCTTGACCTTGACCTCGGAATCGGCCTCTGTCTCTGCCATGGACTCCGCGTCGGCATCGGCATCGGCCTCTGCCTCGGCCTCGGACTCGGTATCGACATTGGCCTCTGCCTTGACCTTGACGGAATCGGCTTCTGCCTCTGCCACAGACTCGGACTCGGTATCGACATTGGCCTCTGCCTTGACCTTGACATCGGAATAGGCCTCTGCCTCTGCCTCTGCCTTGGACTCGGCATCGGACATCGTCTGCAGTATTATCAAAGAAAGAATTCATATTAACCTGATGCGCTACGAAGTTTGATTGAATTTTAATTTCACCTGATCTTGAATAGCCTGCTGTGGGATTGATGCTTCAATGTTCATATTCCTCTGCCATTTTTCCTGTATCAAATCACGAATGCGAAGTAATGACAATGAATACAATCTTGAAACAAAAGAATTTAAAAGAAAGAAAAAGAAAAGACCTGGAGCTCCACATCAGAACGAGAATTTAGATATCGATTGAATTCAGGATCTTCCAGAATGGATTTCCAATTACCAACACCGTATTTTGATACACCTAAACTTAATGCCAGTTCTTCGTCGGAACTCCAACTTTGCGGAGCCTCTGAGTTCGAGTTTGAGTTTGAGTTCGAGTTCGAGTACGAGTCCGAGTCCAAGTTAATGTTCGACTCCTCCATTTTTCGGGTTTTTGTGTTTCTCTGGTTCGCTTAATAAGAAAAATTAAAGGGAGGAGAATGAGAGACAATGATGATGAGAGAAAGGGTTTTGTATTTATACTTTAGGATACGATAATGCCACGTAAGCATTGAGTAACAAAATTCATGGATGAGAAGGTGTAACTAAAATGACTTAAGGCGGGAAAATGATTTGTTTGTTATAAACAAGAATGGGGCGGCATGGTACCATTAAGTAAAAATAATGTCCCGTCCCATTGCATTAGTCATGTTGTAAAGTTTTTTAATATAAGGCGTAAAAAAATTATGTTTTGGTTCGTATTAAGGAATATTTAATGATTTTGACTGAATTTAGGCGAGATAATAACAGCATTACTCCCGATACTACATCACTGTTTGTTCTGTTACCGCGATCACAGTCACAATCGCTATCGCATTTTTATCCTATCGACCGTTCTGTTAGTCTATACAATAACATCAACAATGCAGAGTAATTGAGCTGGGTATGGATGGTGTGGGTGATGAAGTGTTTGTAGAGCTTTTGAATCTTCTTATTACCATTTACTTCCTCTGTTTCGAAATATTTGCTATATTTTGTTTTTGAGCACTATTCATCGTTTAAGCTTATTATATATATTGCAGCTAATATGTACGTAATAATATAGTCGAGTGGGATCTTGTTTGAATCGTCTAATCGTATATTTTCATAATATAAACTTTTTATAATTTTTAAATGTGTATAGTTTGACATATAAATGAACAAAATAGTATATTGAATTGCATAAAAAAGTTAAATGTAGCAAGTTTTATGGAGGAAGTAATAACATATAAATAATTTATATTCTCTCTGAACCAATTTAGTTGTCACATTTTCTTATTTGGCAAATTCATATCAATTGACACATTTCCTTTTTTGTCAATCTTTCTTTTGCCTAAATACCTCATGTTCACATAAGCAGGGGCAGACCCAAATAGTTGCCTGGGGTAGCCCAGACATTCCATTTAAATTTTTAAAAAATTTGCTATTGCCTAAAATCGAACCTGCAACCTCTGGAATATTAAACTGTGATGCTTACCGCTGAGCCAACGTCAATTTGCTAATCAATGTGACAACCTCTACAATATCACCTATTAGTATTATTAGTTGGAATTATAAAGCAAATACGCAATATCATTCCAATCGACAACAGTGCCGTTCCTGACTATTTTTGGGCCCTAGGCGAAACTTTTAAAAAGGGCCCTCATATAGGTTTTGTTTCGTTTCTTTTTTTCTCCAACTATACATCATATAATTTCTCTTTTTTTAACACTTTAATGTCAAATTAATGTACAAATTGAAAATCATATAATAATAAGGTACTTATACACAAACTAATTTTTATTAATAAGGGTTAACTCGATGTGGACCCCTTTATAAACTTGACCCTAGGCGGTTGCACCTCAAAACTACCCTCAGGAACGGCCCTGATCGACAATAATGACTTTTAAGTTTTATAATTTAATTTTATCGATTCATAATTCACGCGAATCTCAAGTAAAATTTGTAAATGTTAATTTCAAAAAATCATTGATTAATTGATTTATGATAATATTTTTTTTATGCAAAATTTATGACTTTAAATTTGTTTTTGTACATGTGTATTTGTTTGTTTATTGATTCCTTAATACTTAATGATAATAATTGTAAATCTATAACACAAACATGTTCACAATTTTGCGGTTAAGTTGATAACACAATTACATTCACAATTTTGTTAGAGATAAAGATGCTTTCTTTATTTTGATATACAGTAACGACATATAAGTTAGTGGAGTTTATTTATTTTTTGTGTTTTATATGCATTATTATATCGAATGCTTTATTTAGTAATGCAAAGATTAAATATCGATTAAACTAGACGTTAAAATACATATGTGTAAAATATTGTGCAACCCCATTTCTAAAATCCTGGGTCCGCCCCTGCACATAAGTAAAGACTAAAATAGCCTCACTTTTACTACTTATAGTACATCAACTACCACCTTTACAATTAATTTAATCAATTAAAATACCCCAACTACCACCTTTTTAATGGACACCACATCACCCTTAATAACCGTGCCCAAGCAAATGATACAACTACATTGACTCCGAGGGAGTATTATTAAATAATTATGTTTCCATTCTCAAATCTCAATCATCCAATAGCTACAACAATATATTAAATTAATGTAGTAGTAGTCAATAATAATGAAGCGGCCTAGAATAATACTTCCTCCGTTCTTTTTTATCTTTCCATTTGAAATATAAGAAGAAATCAAGATAAACTATAATTACATAATAGATAGTATGAGAGTTGAGTAAAATAATATAAAAAATAAAGATTCTATTGATTAAAGTGTAAGTGTAATAATGTCATTAAATTTCATTGGGTGTATGTAAAGTAAATACATTGGAAATTAAAATGTAAATTAATTTATATAGATTAGAGTATAATTATAATAATTTTCTTGAATTATATTGATTACTAAAATAGAAATATTCTAAATGGGAAAAACTTTTAAAAATTTCCAAATTAAGAAAGTGAGAAGAACAAATGAAAACGGAGGGAGTAAAGTGAAGATATACAAGGTTATTTTAGTCTAAAATTTGTGATATATAGAAAGATATTTTATAGAATCAAAAAATAAAACATTTCAACATGGAAAATTAAAACTTTTTTAAGGAACGAAGATAGTGAAGTATATTATTGCTATTACTTTTGCTATTGGTTTTGGCACCAAAGTTATCCATCACAAAATTAATCTTATTCTATTCTTATCGGATTATTAGATTTAATTTCTTTTATAGCGTATTTAAAAAAATTTATGAGCTCTCTAGTATAAAAACACCTTTGAGAAAAAGCCATTGATTTAAAAGATGTTGAGCTCTCTTAAAATAAAATGATATAATAGTGGACTCAAGTGCTCTCTTGAATAACCGTCTATTGTAAAGACGACTTTTGAAAGTTCAGCCCAAATTTATATTTAGAGTTATAACAATCAGTAAGTCTCATGGGAGACGGTCTATTCTATAGACGGAATCCATAAAGCCCAGCCCAAAATATAACATAGTATATTTTGGGTTATAATAAATTTTTTGGGGTTATAATAACTTATATTTGGGGGTTATAGAATAGTACATTCGAGGTTATAATACCTTACATTTAAGATTATAACATAATATAATTGATATTATAATAAAAAAAAATCAATTAAGGGAAATGGGCTGGCCCAATTTTGTGGTCTATCCTATAGACCGTCTCTTGTGAGATTTTGTGTATAACAATATATATTTAGAATTGGACTGGGCTTTTGAGAGTCGTCTTTACAAAAGACGGTCTCATGTAAGAATTTGTGTAGTGGACTAGCCATAAAAGACACCTAGGCCAAACCATAAGGTTGAAGCCCAAAAACTCTTAAACCATAGAGGTCGAAACCCTAAGGTTAAGCGAAAATTTGAAATAGATAAGATAAACTATAAAACAAAAGCACAAAATAAGAGCAAAATAAACTTATTTTCAAATGTAAACACCTTCAGCTCCAGATCTCAGGTCCGGTGTTGTTCGCAGTTAGTAACTGCGAACAGAGGAAAACTGGTCAAAAAAAGTCAAACAAGTTGTTCCCACTTACTAATGGCAAACAGAGGGAAACCTGGTCAAACAGGATCAACCCCCTATTAGCAATTAGTAAATACAAACAGTTTCCTTCGTTCCCACTTAGTAAGTGCGAACAACTTTTTGAGTTTTTTTGACTAGTTTGCTTATGTTTGTAGTTACTAACTGCGAACAACATCGAACTTGATCTCTGGGGCTAGAGGCGCTTTTATTTGAAAATAAGTTGATTTTGGTCTTATTCTGTGCTTTTTTTTAACACAAAAACTTGGCCGAGACGGCCTCAATATGAGACGGGACATGGGCCGGCCCAATGATAGGCGCGTGGCGTGCACGCGCGCGCTTTGCCCTTCAAAATCGTTTTTTTCATTTTTCTGGAAAAATTTCAATTTGGACCTTAAAGGTATCAATTTTGACCTTAAAGATATCAATTTTACTCTTACTTTGCTCAATTTTGCATTCAAGTTAGAATAAGAAACAAACATATAATTTGATTGCAAACCATTCTTTGTTAAACATATACAAGTTGTACAACAAATTTTTGCATCAATTACATACATCAAATAATTTGTAATCAAATGATTTCTATAACTACATATACAATATGAATGGATAATAACGTTACAACCTATAAAATTGAGTATTTTGAACATATCAACTGTTATGTTAAGAGGAGAATTGAGTATTTTAACATATCAACTGATTATGTTAAGAGAAGAATTGAGTATTTTAACATATCAACTGATTACCTTAAGGGGGAAACTGAGTATTTTATCATATCAACTGATCATGTTAAAAGGAGAATTGAGTATTTTATCATATCAACTGATTACTTTAAGAGGAAAATTGAGTATTTTAACATATCAACTAATTATTTTAAGAAGGAAATTGAGTATTTTAACATATCTACTGATTATTTTAATTGGGAAATTGAGTATTTTAACATATCATTTTAGTAAGTTAGCATTACAACATTACAGTTGGTTAAAACATAATCAATGTTCTACTAACATAATCATTGTAGTAAGTTAGTCTTCATATATTAACATCAATGTTTACCCAAAGCATTTAGACATACATGTTCTACTAACAAACTAAGATATTGTAGATATAATTGTTCCACATTCTTTCAAACCAAAATAATTTCATTGTTAATTTATTCAATACTCATCTTATAGTATTCAGTTTCATGATTAATATAGTTCATACATGTATGATTAAATTGAAATTGATATCTTTAAAGTCAAAATTGATATAAAATATACATAAATCATGCGTATCAGTATTAAGTTTTTATAGTATTCAGTTTCATTGTTAATTTATACAATTCTCATTTCATAGTATTCAGTTTCATGATTAATGTAGTTCATACAGGTATGATTAAATTGAAATTGATATCTTTAAGGTCAAAACTGTTACCTTTATGATTAGAATTGAAAAAAGCCCAGAGGATGGAATCAAAGAGAGAAAGGTGGGTTGGGCCTCGTCTCAGAATGAGACGGTCTCGGCCAAGACCGGCTGTTTTTTTAATAATTAGTCTAATCCATTTCAAAATTTCAAGGTTAAACCACAAAAGGCCCACCAAAAATTACCAAGAAATCCACATAGATAAAACCTTACACTAAAGACTCAACCCAAAAAACTAAGAAAATTTGAAATGAATAAGATAATCTATCAAAAAAAACATAGAATAAGATTAATTTTAACTTATTTTCAAAAGTAAGCGTCTAAAACCCCAGTGCACAGGTTTAGTGTTATTCGCACTTAATAATTAACTGTGAACAGAAGCAAACTGGTAAAAAAAAAGTCAACAAAGTTGTTTCCACTTACTAAGTGCGAATAGGTCAAACATGGTTAACATGCAGTTCGTACTTAGTAAGTGTGATACCCCAGATTTAGATTAAAAAGGGATTGATAGACTACTCATATCAACAAGGTGCATCTTCTTTTCTAGGGAGCCCATTTGCTAAGAACTCCACAGTTAAGCGTGCTTGGTGGGGAGCAATCTTAGGATGGGTGACCTCCTGGGAAGTTTTTCTGGGTGCGCACGAGTGAGGCCAAAGTGCGCTGGAAAGACTTGTGTTGGTCTGTGGGGCTAGTCTACAGTCTCCATGAGTAGTCACCGGTGGTCCGTTGGGCCGGGGTGTTACAGTAAGTGCGAACAACTATTTGACTTTTTTTGACTTTGGGGCAAATGGAGAAGAAGGAAGCAGCATCAGGGTCAAATTAAAAGTCAACATTACCTGTTCGTAGTTACTAAGTGCGAACAACTTATTTGGCTTTTTAAAAAAACAATCTTGTTCGCAATTAGTAAGTGCGAATAGCCTCGTTCCTCAGGTTTCGGAATTAGACACTTATATTTTGAATAAAGTTACTTTTGATCTTATTTGGTGCTTTCTTTTGAAATATTAATCTTACTTATTTTAAATTTTTAAAAACGAACAACAAATCTAATGGACAAATACACCTAATGGATTAAAAATTCTAGAGAAACCCTAACCTTAGAATTATTAGCGATTGAAAATAACCTACATCCACCTGTTGCCGCTCTAAACGCCAAAATCCCCTAACCAGAACTAGGGATGGCAATTCAATCCGAATCCGACCCTAGTCCGGCTCGATCCGAGAAAAATAATCCGATTCGAGCCCGAGGAAAAAGTCATCCGACTCCGACTTTACGATCCGAGTCCGAGTTTGAGACGGATCGGAGTTAGACCTTAATAAAAATCCAACACTCCGACCCGACTCAAACCCTGAAGGGAATCTGACTTTGAATAAGACTTTTACTCCAATATTTTATTTCCTTTAAAACTCTAGACGTGACTAATTCAAGCTCCCTCTCATACTAATTGTAATTTTGGGTTTTGAAATACTACTTGGCATTTTTATTTAGATTAATCAATCAAAATACGACAAATCAGATCAAGAGAAATAAAATACGTCAAATAAAAATGCGAGAAAATTTTGTTAAATAATAGTATACGACTATTTCTCTTGTTAAACTTGAATTAAAAGTGCATGTTTTTTGTTAAATTGTATTTGAAAAATATATTGTGTTAATTTGGTATGCTTTAAAATCATTAGTACAATATCACAACGATAGTGTTTGATGATTATCCGACTCTGCATCCGACTCCGTTGGAAGTCCGAGAGTCCGAGTCGGGGCAAACTTGAAGTATGCATAATCCGACTCCGAGTGGAGGTGGACTGAAAAAAAACTCCGACTATTATCTGGAGTAAAGTCGGAGTATGTATAATCCGAGCCGAGTCCGACCCATTGCCATCCTTAACCAGAACACCAACATCGAAAATTACCATCAACAAATGCGATTTGGAATTAACTTAAGGCTCCATTCCAATCCAAATCCAAATCCATTCAATTTCGAATAATTATTAGGAAAATTTGTCGGGAATAACCCGTACTTTTAACGATTGCCTGTGAATAATCCCTACTTTTGATTATTCATAAATAATCTGAACTTTGAAGTCAGTTTGTTCACATAACCAAACATTGTCGACCCTTAAGCATCAAAACTTTTTCATTAATTGCATCGAAGACATGATTAACATAACCAACCAAAGAAAATTTAACTGAAAACAAAAGGCATACATGCCATTGCCATTCAACTAATAAAAATAACAAATATTCCCATATAAGTCAGAAAATTATTATTTCAATGGGGATCCATTTCAGTATAGAAGATTTACAAACAAATTGATGTTGAACATAAACAAAAACGAACAAATTAACTTTTGATATGATCATTTCTTTAATTTTGGTCTGGCAAAGAGAAGCAACGACCTAATCATAGGTCCTCTGATTTCCTTCATAATATAAAGCAAATGTTACCTGTCCAAGTTAGCAAAGGATGCGCACGGCACACCGATGGGCGATGAGTGTCTATCAACTTATACCATTCGTGCTACGTAAACTTCTTCATCGCAACTATCGCCAAATTCCTTGGTGACACTACAGGATCAAAAATAGGCAACATAACAACTTCTACGCTATCTTGCTGCTGTAGGAATAGCAATCTATCCAGTAGTAGCAGAGTTTCCAAAACTGGCCCTAGTGCAGCTCGAAGAGACCAGTATGGACCAATAAGCCCCTAGAAGAATTCACACAATCAAATATCTGGTGTAATGCATCAGTGTGGCAATTACATATATTACTTTCAAAATGTATACTAAAAGTATTAAACGTGGTAAACTGGCTCTAAATCGACCCAATATGAACATGATTCTACCAACACAAAAATGAGCTGCTCGTCAACATGATAACTTCGTACGGGCATGACCTAAATGCCCAACTCTGCACGACTACGCCCAATGCTCTCTTTCCTAGAAAACTCCTTTATTTTCTCTACTAATTTGCTATTTAAACATATTGTTAAGTCCTTTTCACTATAATCCCATACATGCCAAATGCGCCTCAACCAAAATTTGGAGTACACTACATACAAAGGGGAGCGGGGTATAAGGCCAGCGCCAAAAGGTTATTCGAGTGAAAATATCTTCACATTACCCTTTCATTAAATATATTAATTTGGCTGTTCCAGGACCCTTCCACCCCTATTAATCTGTATTGATTAAGAAGCATTTGATTATATATCTGGCGTATACAAGTCCTCGAAAAGCCAAACCAACTTACAGCCAAGGTAATTGCAAAAACAAAAACCATAGCCTATGTTTATTCTTATTTGCCACAACCAGACAACTTCAATATAAAGAAAAAAAATCTTAGAAATAACTAACAAATACACGAACAAACAAGAGAAGTCCATCTTTTTTCATGTTTGAATTCTGCTCATGATGATATTACATATTCATTAATTAGTATGATCCAAAATGTCAAAATAATGATTTAAATCTCAGTCACTGTCCAACAGCTTACAGCTAAACCACCAGCTGTTGCCAGCGATAAAAAAAAATTTTGAGGCAAAAGCTCCACTAGGTGACAATATGTTTCATCAAAAATCTATACTGAAAAAAAATGCTTTTTAGGGATCAAGGCTTGTGAGAAAAATTCCACATTGCCTAAATTTTGATTAGAAGGAGGATGCCATCACTAACTTTGAAAATTGATTATGGTCAGCTATAAGTACTCCCTTTATTTCAACCATAGAATAAAAACAAGGCCACATCGCATCGCATCGGCCGCGTTGTAAAGGTTTTTTAAATAAACAAACCAATATTTCCCGCGTTGTAAAGGTGTAAAAAAAACGCGTTTTGGGCCGCATTAAGGAATATCTTATCGTTTTGACCGATATTTAGGCGATATGATAACCGCATTACTCCCGTTACAGCATCAGCGTTCCGTTACCGCGATCGCAACCGTTACCGCATTTTTACACTATGATTTCAACATAAAAGGCCACTTAGACTAGAGATTATTTTAAGTGAAACTAATATACCATGACCCCACACCTTGTTTTATAGTGAAGCCCTCCTACCAACCTTTTTAATTGTTTCACAAGAATTAAAATCTTCACTTCCTAAGGACTAAAGATTGTTCATTCCCTATACAGTAGAAAAGCTCACCATCTATTGTTACTCTTCAGTCTTCATTCCTAGAACTTAAATGAAAGTTGAGATTAAGAATAAAAAATAGAACAATAAGAGATTGGAAAAGGTAGATCTCGTATATAAGAAAGAAGAAGCTTTGGAACCAATGCATCCTTCTCTCTTTCCCCTCTTTAGATTTCAGCATATATTTCGAATCATAGAAGTAAATCCAGAAGATCGGCAGGCATCTTATGAAACAGACAAAAAAATTCAATGATGACAGAAACATGGATGGGGTTGAAAGGAACAAATCTAGACAGCAAGAGACATACGAAATAAGGCTGACATTCCGTCCAAAGTCCAAGCAAGTCCATATGCTGCAGAGGGTCTAGACCAAGATGGCAAAGACCTGAGTCGCTAAATTTCTGAAAGAGCATATAGTTGTCGGCCATATTCTCATTTATGTCATCAGGACTGCAATGATTTCCATCTGTTGAAGAATGTATTTCCAAAGTTGTTTTGGATATCACGTCTGCACCAAGCACAAAAAGCATCAGTTCACTTATCAGAATCTTAAAATCATGTGCCAAAAAATTGCAAGTGCAGATTTCTAAATACAGAATACAACGGCCACGAGAAATGCAGATAGATGACTTTCTGTTAAGCTTATAATAAAGCTTAACTTTCAACTTGGATGCTGAAGCGGTGTCTATTTCACCTCTCCCTCATTTTCAATGAAATCGCAAATAATTAGTCACCACCAAGATACTAAGATCACCACCATCACTACGATATTGACTTGAGGTGTAAAAGAGCCAACCTTTAACAAAGATTTACAAAGATTAAATGTCACTTCTAAGACAATTCATATGAAATAGTCCTCATTTCTTCTTCATAAAAGATTATAATAAAATACTTTACGTATGTGTCAGACACTCAACATTATCATTTATTTAGAGAATCTTTATATGAAATGGAGAATTGTTTCTGCCTGTGGTCAACGTAATAGATTGATAATTTCTAAGGACAAGATATAGAAGAAATGCAGAATATAGGAGACAAGGAGAAGAAAGTAGGCAAAAAGATAGATGAGAGAATGATACTGGTTTGGTGATCAAGCTAGCTCTACTTCAAGTGGGAATCACATGCCTTAGACCTAATACAACCAATCAGGCATCAGGTAACGTTTTTGTGAATAAATTTTTCTTAGCACCTCTAGTTCAAACATATCCAGCTAAAATTTAGCTTTGAATGAGGGGAATAGCTCACAAACACCAAAAGGCTTGATTGTAGAGAAGGAATACCTCACAACTCTCAAATTGAAAACTCTATCAATCCACGTTGAATAATAAGCATCTATGCTTAAGAATCGATTTTACCAACAATACCAAGAATCGATTGTCGAGAGATTCTCAGATATAGTTGCAGTGCAATACCACTTTTGGTGCTAAGGTGGATCATTGTGCAGTAGTCGCAACCTATATCACACTCACAATGACCTAAAGAACATTAACAATATAGTTGTGATGCAATGATGAGGCCAATATTGTGCACTATACTACCATTGAAATATACTATAATTAAACTCTTAAAACATATTTGAATCCTAATAGAATGGACTAAAAAAATTAAATCAATCCTATTTGATTAAATTAAAAACAAGGAAAGTAAAAACCTTGTCGCAAAATCTTTCCTCACTAACCTAAGACAAAAAAATCCAATCCTACTTAAAATAAATTAACTAATTTGAGCCCTTATAGATTTTCTCTTTAAAAATCCAAATCTTTTTTTCATTTCCTTGCCATTAGGCACATCTCCTTGATCTACAACTCTCATGTACTAACAATCTCCTATATAATAAGGTTCACACAAAACACTCACTTTCCCTTGCATAGCTAACAAACTAATTTTGAGCTCTGATCAAATTAAATCTCAATGCGTCTAGTATTGCATGAATAGCATTATGCTCTTGCATTTGAGCTTTTAAGCTATATAGCGCTTTTGCTCCTAATTCACCCAAAAGAGACAATAAAGCATCTCTTATATCATTCCTTGAATGGGGTCATTTGTGTGGAAAAGTGATGTGTAGAACTACAGTTAAGCAAGCCACCATGCGCAAGTTAGCGATGAAGCAATGCTTAAGTTTCCAATATAATCCTTTTTCCAATAAAAGTATTGCACTTCAGGTCACACTAAGCCAAGAAATCATAAAAAAGTTAATTTTTCACTTATACACTTGTAACTACTTAATGGCGAGAAAGAGGGCTTTCGCCCAATGCAGTGATCATAATTCCTTAACGATCAACCATCACCAACTTTGTATCAACCCATGAGATTAAAGGAACTTTGTTTTGTTGACACACAAAATAGGTCTTTCGCATAATGCGTCACATCCTTGCTCAACCTTGCCCAAGATCACTCACCCACCAATTTGAACCAAGTCTTGAGCTAATTTCTACACGTAGGATTGAAAAAATGAGGGAAGGAAATAATCTTGTTTTGCAATCACCCATCTCGCTTTGTGTGTCAGCTTCCTCCCTCTACTTCTACGCCTGCATGGGCTCTTCACTAAGCTAATGAAGATAACGTTATCCACTATTATAAGATAACTTAAATGCATACTCCAAAAGCAAGTTTATGTGAAGAAGAGTTTGTTTCTCTTATAAATCCCACATCAGTGTACTACTGTACTTACCACTGATATTGGACTAAAGCATTAAAACCCCATATCAGTAACGAGGGACTTAACTCCTATACTTTAACCTCATAATCCTGCAACACTCGAACATTTCCATTAGAAAGGCCATTAGCTCAGTCTCGTAAAAGAACAACGGTCTAGCTCGTACTCAAATAAGCTTTGATACAAAATGCAAAGAGGTGACCTCTATTCTCCCATGCCATGAAATTAGGCTTGTGTCTCCACACTGAGTTCCTTTGTGAAATCTAAAAAAAATCTAATATCGACAGGCAACCCAACCAAACCTGTTTATTTTAGTGGCCAAGTAAAACACCCCAAATTTCTTTAATATCAAGTTGTAAACTTGGAGTCTAAGAATTTGTACAGCTTCTTCAGATTTTTAGATATTTTGGTGAATTCAAAGACTGCGAAATCCTTGAATAGTTGTAAATTGCATTATCGTGGAGTTGGAGGCAAAGAAAGGTATAACGGTGTGGTCAATTTACCCCACTTAGATAAAAAAAAAATTATAAGTTCTAAAATTTGCTAAATTATTTATTATTTATAAAAATAAAAGATAGCAGTGTATTAAGAAATTAAACAAAATTATCAAAACTTGGTGAAAGTATTTAAACTGACATTAATTTTAAAATATATACTAAAAGTCTAAAACAATTATTTTAGTCTAAAATTATAGGTGTCAAAGTAATTGCTAAAAACCTTATATTAAAAAGTATCTATTAACAATTGGGAAAAAATTTGAAAATAAATAGAAAATGGTAATTAGGGTTTTTTTATATCGGAGTTTTACACTTCTCATTAGAGACAGAGTCGCAGCGTCAAATTTTAAAGAAGGCTAATTTTGAGGTAACACTCAAGTATTAAGTTACTTTTTTGTGTAGTACCTATCGGCTATCGTTACTAATAATCAAAATCACTAATCCATGCCAAATAATAAAATTTTTCAAAAGAAATTGATAATAAGACTTTGCATTCCTTCGAAGATCTACATTATTGATCCCTTCTAGATCTAAACTGTCTAAGAAATAAATTCATACAATAGACAAATTTAAAAGTTTCAATCCAAATTTGTGGTCTTCTTTTATCATCTTCTTTATTAAGAATTGCACTGATTCTCGTGTAGCGATGGTTATGTAAATTGGGTTGGAGTATATCAGTGACATTTTAGAAAAGTGAGACTCAGAGAATGCTTTTAATGGAGTAGGTTAGTAGCTATTGATAGCTTAAACTTTCTAAGTGCTTTACATTTAATGCCTTTTTTTTTTATCTTTCTTAGTGTTTTTTAAAGGCTTATTGAAACGTATCGTAGATTTACATGGTGTTTTTTTTATCTTTCCTTTCAATATTTATTAATAAGATGGTTTTGGGAGAGTAGAGACTAGAGAGTAGTATTTTTCATATTTGCTTTAATAATTTAATACAAATAATTAAATCATACATTTTTGCTAAGTTGTCAAAAGTATAATGAATTTATTGTATTGCAACTTATTGTGATTTAATATTGACTTCAAAGTTAACTTTGACTTTAACTGTTATTTGACCCCAATTGATATAAAGTCCAGAGCTGCCACTGCATGGAGTCCAAGAATCTGCAAAGCTTACTCAGATTTTTAGACATTTTAGACATCAGCCATTCAATCATAGCTAGTACCTTTCTCTATCAACTATCAACCCATGTTTGCTTCCTCTTAAGCATACACATGACCCATAGACTGTAGCTCCTTGATCCTAGAATCACATCATTCGGGATATTACATGTGTTAAAGGGGAACAAAATCCTCTGAAACGTCCACATACTAGATGCAACATAAATTGTCCTTAAGGTGACCTCAAAATTTTTGGACAAAAATATTGGAAATCCAAGCTAGTGGATAATGGAAGTTCAAATGAAATTATTGCCAAGATCAACCATTCCAGATGATCACGAATTTAGATCTGGTTGCAAGGGGAAAGATAAATATGTGATCAAATCTATTTCTGACATGTTTTGTTAGCTGTACTAGTTAAAATGGGAATGGTATGTATCACAAGGCTAATTAAAAGGGAATGGACTAAGCCTATGATTGAGTGACTTGTACTTATACTAATGGTTGTATGTAATGTGTACGCTGCAGATTAAGGTAGTACCTTTAGAAGTAGACAAGAACATCATAGAATGAAAAAGGCAAGAGCAGGGTCCAACACAGAAAGATAAACAGAAGAATAAAAGAGAAGAATGAGGCAGTTAATTGATTGTAATAGATCATAATTGAGCGGAAATAGAAATAGATTAAAATAGAGAGAATAGAGAGAACGAAGATTGTATTGATTCTAATTTCGAATGACAGAAAACTGGCAATGATAACACCTTATCTGAATGAATATTCCTTTGTTGCCTTGTGTATTTTTAGGCACCCGCCAGCCTTTAAAATCTTTTATAATCAAATACAAAAGATGTTACATAATTTTTTTGTCATCAAATATAACCTAATTAGACCCTTGTCAAAAAAAAATCTAATTTAACAGTTCTATAACAAATGCTCCATGCTAGAATATTTGTTGTCTTCCTCAACTACTCTTGCATTCTTGATGCCATATTCTAACGGAACATCAATTTCAGCATCTACCTCAGCATGTGCATCAACTTTTTTGTTTGCTTGCAACCTTATATATCTGAGGTAATATTGTGTAATTGGAAGCTTTTAGTTCATAGCAGCCTGCTCTAAAAGTCAACTAATCAAGTACTAGACTCCATTTTTATCTACTTTGCCAAGTCAATAATTAACTCCTCATAATCACTTCCTCTGATACTCCATTGAGCAATTCAATGAAGCTTCTGCAGCACACCTTTAGTTTTTCAACTTCTACAAAGCCTAACTGTGGCGCATAAGTGGAATCACAAATCACCGGTCTGAATTGCTTGATAGTACCTCCTTCAACACTTCAAGATTTGCACAGGTCTCCAACAATGCTCCTATTAATACTAAAGCACTAGAGAAGTGTGCCACCTTCCAAGCCCGCCACAAAGGCTCCAATTTCTCTTTGACTGAAAGCGGATATAAGTATATAACTCAAAATATCATTCCAATCACAAGATCCACCCATAGCATTCTTTGTGATTTTCCAACATAACATGTCCCTTGCGGATTTTAACATTATAGTGTCTTTCAAAGATAAGTTGTTATACGAAAAAACTGAATATGCTCAAGGTCAAAAGATGTAACATTTACAACTGCCTAAACCAATATGTTTTGCCATATCCCACATTGTATATGACAATTCAACTATCTAATGCAAATGAATAACAAAGAATGTTGACCCCGTAGCAATGCACAAATAAAAAAATGCACTGATTGGTGTAAAAGCCATGCTGGTCCGGCTTAGATCACGTCTCAATGTGAATTAGGTTGTAATCTATAATATTACAATTACTTACTTTCTTTGGAGTTTGAAGATTGAAAACCACTTTTCTTTTGTTGGCGACGCAACACTTTCCCTTGACGTCCAATTGAGGGATTCATCAAAAGAATCTCTGGATAGTATCGACTAAGGACCTGAAAAATTAAAATGATTATTTAAGAACTATGACATACTAAATGCCATTGTTACGGTGGCTCTACAGATCGCTTGAAGTCAGAATTTAAAAAGAACAAGAAGAATCAACAGAGATTTTCAGCACACAGAAGAAGAAAAAGAAAACAAGTAGACAGAATGCTTGTATTAGGTATAGAGAGCAGTGTGCCCCCCTGAGTTCTTTGAGTGACTCGGTAACTCTGTCAGTGTACTCTACACTCCCAAATGTACTACAAGAAAAGAAATTTTTGTCCCCATTGTGAATATATAGCATACATCTTGTATTCTAGAATGCCCCAGCCCAAAGTACAGCTCATCCTAATAATAGACATATTTGATGTTAGGCCTGGTTCTAACCTCTTCCATGACAGCCATCGATTATCACAAAGAAATATTTGCCATTAGACTAAATTAGTTATTTATACTAAAACCTCATTGTCAAGTATAACTTCTCTTTGATTTTTTCTCTCAACAGGACATATAACTCATAAAAAGAGAGAACTTATTGCACTATTGCAATTGGCAAAGCTGATAGTAGAGATGCAAAAGCGCTAAGAATTAAATTGTACATACATTTCATCTCGAGTTAACGGATTTGAGCTATAAGTTACAATCATGTGAATAGTTCGAGCACCTCGGATCCATCATCCAAAAGACGAATGTTTTCCCTAAACAATGCTATTTATTAACATAATTCACAAAATAATGCCACCAAAAACTTTATTCCCCATATATAGAGATTTACATTTTGAAATTGTGTTTCCAAATCCATACCCCGTATTGTATTGTATTTTCTTTCTGGTAAAAGTGGCTTTACCTACATTCTAGTCAGAAAAAAAAAGGTCACAAGGTCACAGATAAGCCTCGTTTCTCCTAAGTAAATATATTTGCTATTTTGGACCATTGAAACGCCCCTTCACTTTTCAATCTGAATCGTTTGTACTGAACCGGTATAGGAACGCAATCTAGGACGCCAATGGTGGCGTTCTGTTTTGCCGAAGACAGAAGCAGAGGAAGAAAGAAGGACGGGAAAGCAAAAAAGGGAAGAAAACATACCTAATTTTTTGAAACACTATTATCATTTTGAAAGATCAAGCTTGTACAAAGAAAGGGGAAATTAAAGAGGGAAAAAGGGAAAGTGTGAAGAAATAGAAAGGAAGAAACATTGTGCAATGTCACAATACTACTAATATATAATATTTTATCTACTTTACCAACCTGTTTGTACTTGTTTTTCTACTTTGTAAATTGTAACTACTACTAGTAATAAATGTAAGTCTTTGTAAATAATACTCTCGACTATTGTCCATTTACTTAAAACACCCTCAACTATTATTTAACCTAGTATACCCTAAGTATATGGACAAGGACACTTAACCTTATATACCCCCAACTACTGATCATTGACTCAAAATAACCTCAAAACAATCAGGTGAAAATAATGTTCTAGTATTAAGGTTAAGTATCCCAATACTTGGTGTATACAGAGTTAAATAATAGTTGGGGGTCTTGTTAATCAATGAGCAATAGTTGAGAGTATTATTTACTAATTTTCCTATTTTTTATTTAAGAATGAGGTGTCTATTGTCCTTTTAATTTACTACTAAATTTCAAATGAGCTTTTTATATAATTTTTTCTTTCTTTTGCTTTTCTTAGTTTAGGCCTAACAATTCTTATTTAGTAAATAGAAAATATATTTTATTTATATCAAATTTTGTTTCTTATATATCTAAAATTTTAAACTAATGTTTAACGTTTTCCTTTTTGTTTCTCGTATTGGTTCAATTATTATTTTGTGTAATATTAGTTTGGACTTTGAAATAGAAAGCAGCATCCATAAAGTAAACCCTGTACACGTCAAATGCACACACCCAAGAACAGGGAGATGGAGAGCAGTGACATTGAATTAAAAAATTACCAAAAACCTAGAAGTGATGTACACGACATACCATCTGAAAGGCAGCACGAAACCCATGCAAATCAAAATTTTGAATGCCAGCATCTGTCTCCAGAGCTTGCCATCGTTCGGCACTCTATAGAAGTGAGAGAAACACCATTACAACAATACTATAAATGTTATGATCCAAAATGCTAATATCTTAGAGGCAACAACAAAGACTATTTTCTTTCACAAAATTATAGTTAGAACAATTAGACAGTAACCAACTTTCAAATTTTCGAATGATCGAATCCAACTTAAACAAGCAGCTTGCCCAAAAATAAAAAAATAACAAAGTTGCAGAGACGATTGCAATATTGTCAAAGCATCACAAAAACAGATAAATTTGAATGAGTAGCCACTGAACAAATTTTTGAATTGATTATTTTAAGCAACAATTGAAGAATAGAGAATCATGTCTTAAAAGTTTCTTAAAACTAATCTTCTGATTGAAGAACATCCTCTAATGGCACATCATTTGGTACTTGTCTACCTGATATACTATAGTAATTCAATTTTAGTCTAATTTAGCTTGCATGTATGACATTCTCGAGCGTTACCAGAATATAAAAAAGGGGTTATGTGTGAAGTTTGTACAACTCCAAATATCTTTGTTTATAGAATCTATTCCAATCCATTATCATTAGGCGGTGCAATATTAGGTGATAATGGAAAATAGTATTGTATTAGGTTTTAGTGGAAAATAGTAAAGTTAAAATAAATGCTTGACAAAAGGATAACTAAGATTTCATTACATTTTCATTTCCTCCAACTATGATCAGATAAATAACATACCGTGATTGCTATTTGAGATTTCATTAAATTTTCATTTCCTCCAACTATTCCCATCGATTATTCATGTTTGTTGCCACACTAAGCTTTTCTATATATTGAACTAGTGAACTTTTGATCATGAAAGTCGGTAGAATTGAATTTAGATTCACTTTCTTGATGCAGCAAAGTACTTCAGAAGCCTTAGTTTTAGAAGGCGCCTCCCAAGGTACTAAAGAGATTTTGTAGGTGACGTGCATTTTTTGCTCAAAAGCTTCTAAAAGACTAAAACAATTATAAAACATATTTGATACTTAAAGTAATATGATATAAAAAATATACTTGCATAAAACATCTAAAAATACGTTTTAGTTGCACTAAACTACTAATATTTGCATCGTATTGCATCAACCACATCTTAAAGTTTTCCAAATTTATCAACCTAGTATTCTGCTATGACTAGATATTTGGAAGAATTAGTTTACGAAGGGGTAATTAGGTAATTACAATATTAGTAGTAACTTGGGAAATAAGATAGTTTTAAGTGGTAGTTTTCTTATATATAAGAGGAATTAAAGGCTCATTATCATCATGAATATTGTTAAACACTCGATGGATGGGTTTTACTCATTTTAGGATATCTCAAACTTCTCGAATTGCTTGATTTATCTTTCGTTACTTTGTAATCTTTCTTTAATCATCATTTTGATAGTATAATTTCTCTTGTCATTTTATCATTACAACTTATGTTTTACTGTTCTTTGTCCAATTACTTAGTTCATAGCAAACATGGTATCAGAGCGGTACGATTCCGATGACCGGAATCTCGCCGGAGATGTAACAAGTCCAGAAAATACAATGGTAACTGATCTTGATGCATATTTTGGGGGTTTTGGGGCTGAATTTTCACCATTAGAGATCTGAAAGAAGGTTGTCCAAGAAAATGTCATTCACTCATTCAAACAAACTTTAATAAAGGAGATCTATGAAAAGTGGGGAAAGGGAGTGTGTGAGTTTTATGATGAGCAAGTAAAGGAAACCGAACTTTCGGTACATGATTGTAGCCACAAGGAGTTTTCAATGTTCATCTTCTATCAAGGGAAGAAGGATGAATAATGGTACTTGTTTACCATAAAATAACAGTAGAAGCAGAAAATATAGAGGATGGAGAGGATGTAAATGTTCCTGAGTTGAGAGATAAGGTTGGACACCAAGAAAAAGATGAAGCTCAACTTAACTGAGGCTCAAATGCCATTTCAAGAACCAGACCTGGGTGGAAAATGTAAGGCTCAACTCACAGGATTTGGTGAGAAAACTAAGAACAAAACAAGAAAGAGAAGACTAGGAAGTAACGAAAAACAGAAGAAAAAAAGAGTTCAGAAGGCTAAGATCTACGATAAAAAAAAACATGAGAAAAAAGAAATTTAAGGAGAAAAAAAGAAAATGAAGATACACAGTAACAAGAAGAAAATTAGGAAGAACCACAACAAGAAGTTTTGAAAGGACAGGGACAAAGAAAAGGGACCAATAAGTGGAGGAGCATGTGGTAGCGCGTGGGTTAGGGCTTGGAGGATTAACCGAAGAAGGGTTACGAAGAGGTTGGTTGGGCGCCCTCGACAGCGTGGGAGCAAAAAGAAAAAGAGCAAAAGAAGAGATGAGAAGAAGAGAAGAAAGAGGAGGCTGTTGGGTGGTGGACTTGGACGTCGAAAATTTCTGTGGAAATTCCGGTGAGAGGAACACGGCAAAAAGGGAAATTACCGGCGGCGGCGGCTTAGGGAGGCACTCAAACATGGAAATAAGGGTTCTAGGGTTTGTGGGAGAAGAAGAAATGAGGAGAAGGGAGAAGAGAGGAGCCGGACCGGCGGGGGGCTGTGTTTCCGGCAACTTCTGGTGGTTGACCGGCGTAGATTTGACCGGGGATTGTTGTGTGATGACTGGCGAGAGAGGGAGATGAGTGAGGGAAGTCTTGCATTTGGGGTTCATTGGTTTGGAGGAGAGAGAATGTGCAATCAAGGAAGATGAGTTTTGGGGTTTCAGATTGGAAAAAGGAAGGGTATTTAGTGATTTGGGTTGAAATTGATGTTGACGTCATTAATTACAGCATCAAAGGAGGAATTCTAAATTTGATCACAATAGCTGACCCAATTATCGTAAGCCCATTATTTCATAATTTATGTCTTCTAATTTTTGAGTTAACCTTTTTAATCCTTAATTTCACTCCCCATTTTTTGTGAAGCCCAAATTTATTTTTCAGACTGAATATTCCTACTACTCATCCAAGTCGACACATTACAAAATATTTTCTCTCAACCATTTGTCCTACTCATTTCTCATGCTGACGGTGGAAGGCCAAGCTAATTTTTATCCACCTTGAGGGCAAGGTGAAACTTCAGGCGGCCGGTATTGCTATGACTAGATATTTGGAAGAATTAGTTTACGAAGGGGTAATTAGGTAATTAAAATATTAGTAGTAACTTGGGAAATAAGATAGTTTTAAGTGGTAGTTTTCTTATAAATAAGAGGAATTAAAGGCTCATTATCATCATGAATATTGTTTAACACTTGATGGATGGGTTTTACTCATTTTAGGAGATCTCAAGCTTCTCGTATTGCTTGATTTATCTTTCGTTACTTTGTAATCTTTCTTTAATCATCATTTTGATAGTATAAGTTCTCTTTTGTCATTTTATCATTACAATTTATGTTTTACTGTTCATTGTCCAGTTACTCAGTTCCTTGCATCCCAAAGGTGCAAAAACTCGTGTTTTAGGCACCTTCAAGCAATATTTTATGGTTTAGGTCGATATATAGAAGTAAGACAACGGCAACATCGTGTCGTTGTTACCACAACCGTGACTATTATTGCATATTCATGGTTTAGGCCGAAATTTTCATGTTTTATTAATTCTATTAAAATGACTTCTTATTTGTCGCCACCCTTTTCCATCTTTTTCCAACTTTGCCCTTTCCATTCCAAAGTTGTGAAATTTGCATTCTTCATCAAACTTAACGCTTGTTCAACATAAACTCAACACATAAGAATTTTTGTTTTAAAATTACATTTAACGTAAACACAAATCTAAATGGCGATCGATGTGTTTCGTTTAAATTAGATGAATAAATTTTTGAATTTACATAAATGCAACATAGACACAAAACTAAATGTCAATCGATTAATTTTGATTTAATCAAAAAATAATCAAAAAAAGACTAACATTTTTATTATAAAAAAAAGAAGATGAGCAAGTCACACAATTTGACTAGGCGTAGGTTGAGTCGCAGAAATTGAGAGACTTTCATATTTTTCCTTTTTACTTTAATAAAACGAAATTATTCTCCTTGTATTTAATTTTAATTAAAATTAAATTAATTGATCAATTAGATTTGTGTCTACGTTGCGTTTACATGAATTAAAACGAAACTACTTTTCTTATATATTTTTAATCAAAACAAAATCAATCGAACGACATTTAACATTAATTTATTCACATTAATGATGAATCATTATTTTTAGGTACTTTGAGATCAAATAATTGATTGAATAAGTTGAGAGAGTTAATTTTAGAAAGATGCACCAAGGGCAAAAAGAGTCAAAAGGGTGGTTATGCAAGGAAAAAGAAGGCGAAAAATAATAATGCCCTAAAATATTGACATTTGCAAGTAAAAGCGAAAAAGTATTAGTCGGAGAAATCTTACACCTACCCTACCCAAAAATGCTTGGGTTTTATTAGACAAATGATATACTGTGGAAAAATCCATCAAAGAAAGAAATAACCCTAAAAGACTTGAACTAAAACTCCAAATGTTCTTTCTTTGAAATACCACTTTCACCTAATTTCATAAAAAAAAAATGGAAGGAAGAAAGAACCTAAAACATACCTGACAAGCAAGATCACGTGCGTTTTTACCAAGTGAAACACCCATGATTTCGACCTCCTTGCTCATAGGAAAACCGCAATTGGAATCAACATTTTCACATCCATTTTCAGAGAGTAAGTTGTAACAGCAACCAATGCTAACAACTGCCTTTACTTCCTTGCATTCTGCAAATGCCCTATATAAGTAACACAATTCTAAGTCTAACAACACAAGCATACGAAGTCGTAGACCAAATTTTCACAGCCAGTTATAAAAATGTCACTTGCATTCTGCAAATGCACTTTAGTAGTAACACATAAGCAAAGATTAAAAAGTAAGCCAAAACTACCTGAGGGCTGAGAGAATAATAGAATTAATCATATTCAAAAGTCCTAAAACATATATTGCCAGTGGGGAGACTTGACTTTAGGGACTAGAAATTGGATGGAAAACCTCAACCTTCACATGCAAAATAAAGTAAGATAAATCCATCAACTTGGTAGGAAGGTTAATATAGGAATTTAATAAAAAAAATAATATTAGTTAGTTGGGAGGGAATAAAATGCATGGATAAGTATTATAAATAGAGGGGGAGGGGAGGGAATTAGTCATTAATTTGGGTAATAGTTTCTAGAGGAGTGTAACACTCCTCTAAAAACAATTATCCAAATCAGTGACAAATTTCCTCCCTTTCCCCTCTATCTATACTACTTATCCCTACATTTTACTCCCTTCAACTAACTAATTACAAGATATTATTTATTACAAAATTTCTATATCACCCCTTTCGACCAATATATGACATAATTGTTCGAAAATGAAAAGATTGATGCAAAAATTCGCCAATGACTCATCCAATTTTGTTATAATAAATTTTCAATGTCATCAATTTTCAACCATATTCAAAGATGTACAGTTGATTTACAATCCACGATATTGTACACATTCTTTCTGTTCATAAGCATCATCAAGACATCAAACTAACATCCCCACCAGTCTTCTCTCTCCTTTGGTGTGAAGTGGATGATCACTTTGCTCTCCTCGAAGTGACCTTCGCTCATTTCGGTATTTACATCCTACACTTACTGCAATTTTATTTAAATGATATCATGGAATCTTTCTGTTTTATTTCATTTTATGGTTTATTGAGTGGAGGAATAGGACAAGGATTTGCATCAATGGTGGAAAGATAGGTTTCAAATAATTTAACATATCTTTTGATTCAAAGGTTTTTAAGCCTTGAGAGACTGGTTTGCATTATTTTGGCAGTCATTGGAAAGAAAGAGGATAAAGAATGCCAAAACAAGAATTGAGGGGGCCACAAGTACAGTTTGGGAGGTCGTGTAGAGGTGAAGGTATTGACATGGTTTTCGACAAGTAAAAGTAAAGGTATTGAAAGAGTTTTGGACATGTAGGTGAGTTCTTTCCTATGTTATAGACAATGGAAATAAAAAAAATTACAAAGAGCAAGCAAGAAGAGCCTACATCACTAAGTTTAACTAATGCTTAGATGTTCAAATTATTCCCTAAATGTTGTGATAAAATACCAAAATTCTCGATCTAATTCCCAAAACATTTCTAATTTCCTTATCCACATAAAATCGGTATTTATGGGCAATGAAGAAGCTAGCATAACCACTAAAACTATTGGTAATTATTGCTTCCATATTTTGCAATGCAAAATCTGTTTTCAAAATGCTACCTGTGAAAACCATTTACAACATCCAATTTCAAAGTTTCCATATTATTTTGAACAGGTTGTTGTGGACAACATAGTATCCATATAGTTAGCAAGGGCCAAGGAATGAGAAGGTTATGCATAGTGCGAAATCGCTCGCATCATTGTTTTGTGACTGTTTGGTAGATTTTTTATTTGTACGTAAAGAAAGAGGAGTGAGCATGCCATAAATAGGAGCAGATGGGGGACATGAGTAGTCTCTCATCTAAAGTAGCATAGTAGCACAAGGAGATGAACCATAGAAATAGAGACGGCACTTATACAAGAAACAAACGAAAATTGAACTATATGTGAATGCCACCAAGAGTCAAGAGCAAGTTGAGGCTCTGTTTTGCATGGAGACAAATTTATGATGGTCATAGAAAGGAAAAGTGCATTGTGATAGTTCATCAACATCTAATACTAGTATAGTTAGGATCAAATGTTTAACTCTATGTTAGATGTGGCTTTGAAAACAGGTATGGGAGCAAGTTCAGGTGCACATCTAGAGGTAGCTTGGTAAGGCAATGCTGAGATCCTCAAAATGATGATCATGGAGGATCTAAGCAGTAGCACAAATCAAATTCAAGATCCAATTGATCGGGACGGTGAAGAAGCTCAAAAAGTCAAGCATAACCTCAAACAAGCTACAAGGGGAAATGAGATTAAACCTAACAGACCAAGGACAGCGGGTCAATCATAGTGCCAAAATGAAGTTTCAATACGATAGTTGTAATGGTCGTGAAATGCTTTTGCAATCAATACAAATGATTTCACAATTGTCTCGGTTTGCGTTAAACCCAAAAGCAATTACAATACAGCCATAATATAGTGATGTCGGTAATATTTTGCACTATGAGGCTATGGGCTTGATGAAGCACAACACAAAACATAAATCTCCTCTCTCCAAACGCAGTTTCAAAACACCACTTAACTCCACACCATTGTGAAAGAAGGCCAAGGCTTCCAGGAAAGTGTAATGTATGACATAGAGAGGTATTACGGAAATTATCTAGTTAAATAGGTAGATTGGGAAATAAGTTAGTAGTGGGAGCTAGGAAATAGAAAAAAAAGGAGGGGGGAGGGGAGAGAAGATATAAGAAAATCAATAAACACTTTAAATGAGTTATGACTCATTTACAAAGCCACAAGTCTCTCGAATGCTTGTAAAACTATCATGTTTATTGTAATTATTTAGGTTGCAACTAATACAAAAAATATGTTTACATTAACAAGAATTGCGCTACATTACAATCTACTTTTCCTATTCTACTACCATTAGCACAATTCACTTATTTGTTGGCTTAAACTACTGAAACTCATTGTAATACAAAGCCATGATTGGTCCTCAGTGACCGGAATGTTTTCTCACCAACCAAAACCTTCAACTTCAATGGATAAAGCAAATTGGCACGAGTTCTAATGAGGCATCTACTATGGCCGAAGGTCCAAGAGAGTATATCAAATAGTAAATTTGATGTAGATCAATTGATCTTTGTAAAGGTAGTGGTAGCCTAAACAGAGAAACTGAACACGTTTAGCATATAATTGCTTCCACAAATTCGTTTCCAAAATGGTTTGGAGCAAGTTCAAAAACGGTTTGAGATGCGTATCAAAATGGACAAACATAATCTAATTTAAGGTTCATTTGATTTTTAAAGTAAGGGAAGATGTTTAGAGGCCATTACAAATTTACAACGGTATGTGTGATATGATAGGTTGAATATGTGAGTAAATATAGGAGAAAGCACATAAAGGCATTTTAAGAAGGACAAGGTAAAGAGAGAGAGAGAGAGAGACAGAACAATTTATCTTTTCATATTATTTTTTCGGGACACTTAGTAGCATTTTATGCGTTGTTAGTGTTTTGTTATAAAAAAAATTTCAACTAGTTGTACTCAGAACTCCTAGTCCAACCAGGGGGTTGAATTCCCTAACTTTGGGATTGCAAATGTACACCCCATGACACCCCAATTCTTAACAACCAACCACCACACATCATTTTCTTCATCAAATATCATAGTGACACCAATATTACTAACCTCCATCCAATACCACACAACATGCACAACACCGCAAGAACCACTTACATCTACAGCGCCTCTATAAACAACACAAAATGTTCATCTTCCACCACTGTTGATCAAATTGACCAAGACTCTAGACACATAGCATTTGCGATGAAATTCAACCATCAAAGTCTCCTTCGTAACGACCATTGGGAGTTTGTTAAAACAAGAAGTGAAGAACTGATGTGGAGGATGAGGTTATTGCTGGTGTTAAGGAGAATCAAACCTATCAGGAAAAACAAAACTAGAAAATACGTACTGAAAAAAAAATTAACAAAAATTTTCATACCATGAAAACTCTAAATACATGATTAATACAGACTTACCTTAGCATAGTCACTGATAAATCACCGCAAGCATGAAGACCAGCAAGAACTACTGAAGATTCACATTGTGAATCCGAGACTTTAAATTTTGCATGAAAAATATTGTTGGATCCTGTTCCATTTTGTTTTTCTTTATCAAACCCATTTCGGTCACAGCAGTAATTACCAAGGTCTCTTAACATGGAAGAGGACATGACATGACATGTAATTATTGTAGGAATATTTGGGGGGCTCCTTGCTAACCTAGCATAAGAGAATACTGCATTAGTTTGCTAGAAAGAACAACTCAGAGATGTGAAATAGGTTAGTCAAAGGCTTTTCACACTAAGTTGTAAATAGTAGCGTTAGAATATTTGGTTCTTAGGTAAATGACATTCACATACTTAACCGCTAATGCCCTTCACAAAATTCATGTTAAGATGACAAAAGAAGTTGCATTTCTTTCCCATACTTTCACTATTCACATCATGAAAAAATCTTTAAAGCCATAGGCTTACGGAGATAGTATATTAACAAGATATTTGGGTTTCAAGAATCTACATCCGTTGAGTATTCAACAATGAGATCGAAATCAAAAAAGCAGTGATACAAGAACCGCTGATAAATTCAGAATGGTAGGTTCACATATTAAAATTGATTTTTTGTTTCATACAAAATAAGTTGTTGCATTTCTAATTCTCAAAACAACCAGAAAAGAGCCAAAACATATGAACGGGTACACTTCAGAACATAATCAAAAAGCTTTCTCTAAAGTACATTTAATAATATTCAAACAACAATAGAGACAAGGAAAGCATTTTAATGCGGATTGGTTCATATGATTAGATATATTCAAATACTTTCAAATACTTATGTCTTTAAAGAGTGCATATAAATTATGGTTTAAATTCTTCAATATCCATTTATCCATATTATGTCTGCAATCTTCATAGAGAGGTTGGCATCATTTCTGAATGATAAACAGGGGTGAAATTAAAAACGCATCCTAAAGATTACTTTCATACTAAGGTAAATGTCTGATCTAGAAAAATATTTTGCAAAATTATATCTTTCATATGGAAATTGGAAACACACACATATGAAAAAGTTGCCCATGCCCAAAGAAGTGGCATCTTCCAAATGCCTCTCTCTTGCAAAAACCACATACATCTTTACCACCATTCATGAAAAACATGTACATGCATCCTAGCCATCACTTTTTCATGATTGTAAAACTAAACGTTCAGATCTGAATATATGGCGTAGGATTATCAGTCAGGAATGCTCCATTCATTTCTTTGTCTCTCCAACTTTTTGTTTTGACCCATTCCTTTTTCCTTTTTAAGCACACGTGTATTTTTATATACCCCAAATTTATCACCTTTGGACCTATTATCTTGCACTCAAAACTCACTTTTTTATAATATATTTAAATCACTATTTCACATTCTCTCTTCCCTTCCCTACCCCACATGAAATTTTACATATGCATTACATCACTATCAATTGTTTCAAAGATACATTAAAATGCACAATCAAAACGAAATAGAGATAGTATTATAGTGCAAAAACAAGGTCGTACATTCGCATCACATCCGTATTGTAAAGGTTTTTGAGTCAACCGTGATTGAAATGGACATTGCAATCAAAAACCGAAAAATCCGTTTTGCAACCCGCGACTATGACCATGGGCGAATCCAGGAAAACAAAATTTGTTGTCATTTGTAACTTAAAAAATACAAATGGGATGCAAATTCTTGCTAAATACAAGGTTTGATCCCTGGCACCTCATATGGAAGGTGATTACTTTATCAAATCAACCAAGTTCATCTTTTACTTTGTATTGCAGTATTATTAGTATTTACCATTTTTTAAGTATTGTCACTTGCCTACCAGTATTACACATTCGGTCTGCCCCTTACAATGACCAAAACGTAATTTTCCACTGTTACTTATAAATTGACGGATTATAACAAATAAGTATTAGCTAGAAAATGGATACTAAACTATGTGCCTATGTTAGCCAATTTGGTCGGAGACAAGTCTCTTGAATAAATATAGTCAAGAGTAAACAAATCCCTACAAAAGAACAAAAGTGCAACATTTCTTATACCCAGAGTTACGCTGCTTGGCTGCATAATGTTTCATGATTCTTTCTGCACGTATGTTTGTAACATCACCATGATGAGAAGTAGCATCAATGGCAACAACAGGTAGTTGATACTCAAAAGCAAGCATCAAGCTAAGGTAGCCCTATAAAAAATGACCAAATAATAAGTATAGATCAATCTTGAGTCGAACAAAAATGGGACAAGATTATGTACCTGACCAGCACCAACATCAATCACCGTATGAGCTCCTATATTTCTACTTACAGCGTTTACAAGCGAAGACAAAACTTCAACCTGAACAACCAAGAATTCATCTTAGTAGTTTGCATAACAGATATGATTTGGTGTTAAAAGGGGGAAATGAAACAAAACCTTGGATCAGATACTAATTGCTTAATGAATGCATCATAACACACAATGATGTACAACATTTTCTTAACGCCCTAATACAAAAATTTAATCATTGTCCAAATTTTAAAATGGCAACATCAAATAGTCACATTAGATGCCATACTATAATTAAGCATACCACACCTTTTACCAACTACGAAGCATAATGAAGCATAAACTCAATTACATGGAAAGTAGAATAAGATTGGACCAAAAGTAACTTTTACTACCATAGGAACTATATGTAGAGTAACCAGGCCAAATAAGGACAATTATAGATTACAAAAATTTATTAGTTCCATACAAGACCACTACAGCAACACTCCTTTACCCTCTCTGCCACGAAGTGGCTCCTAATTACACTCGCACCTAGTAGGGGATTGTTATATGCAACCTTACCCTTGGTTAACAAAGAGATTAATACAAAAACTCAAAAGCAACAATAATGATTTGGCAAACAAACTTATAAGAACAACCATTATAAAGTTAATTTCAACATTGATTCAACTTTTTGAAAATGAAATCCTCAAACATGGAGATATTCCGAAGCATGAAAAGTTCAAATTCGTAACGAAAATTGCTTTTAATACTGACATTTTTTGCTAGTTAGCTAGTTGCATCAGTCCATGCCATTACTTTAAAGAAACGACACAAGACAACAATGACAAATAAACAATCTAATTCGTTTTTTTTCATGTAATTGTGTCCTACCTAAGCTCTATGGATCAGGTTTAAATAATTTAATATTCTCCAACGTAGAGTTTGGACATAATCACACAAATACGAATAATAACCCTGCTGGCGATAAGGGAAAGAATCTAAAACATAAAGACAACAACCACAATACAACAATAGAAGATTTTAGCCAAGCAAACAGAGGAAGATTCAGAAGTGACCATTGCTGACCTAAAAAATCAATAATTAAATATAGAACCTTACCATAAAACATGAAATTCTAATGATATTTAGTTACATTATGCCCAACTAGTCTACCACTTGTCACTTAATTAAAAATTTCCAAATGAACACAATGCACCAAGTGGTATTGAATGACAAAACATAAAAAAGAGTCAAGGAGAAAATATAATCACCAAAAGAAAAGGTAAAAGCTATCACTTACTTCATGCTTTTTCTTCGGATTCATGCCTTGTGAAAGGACATTATTCAATGAGATTACACTCATGCCGGGGATTACCTGCATACCATATGTTAAACAAATTAAACAAATTAACAGTTCAAACTTTTAATTAGGAGGTGCGAGTGTAATTAGGAGCCACTTCGTGGCAGAGAGGCAAAATTAAATTGAGGCAAAATCAAAGGGACAAAGAGTAATATTAAACAAATTTGAACTGTTAATTTGTTTAAACAAATCAAATTTGTTTAATTAACAGTTCAAACAAATTAAACAAATTTGTTTAATTAAACAAATTAACAGTTCAAACAAATTAACAGTTCAAACAAATTAACACTTCCTTGCACCAGATATCGTCTGAATGCATGCAAGGAAGCAAATTAAACAAATTAACAGTTCAAACTTTTAAGTTTACTCCTTATCCTCAACATTCTAACACATATAAAATTAAATTGAGGCAAAATCAAAGGGACAAAGAGTAATATAATTGAAAATTGTTGGAAAATACTTCACATGTGAGACAAGATCCCACATCGATAAAAAAAGTGGGTTGTGGACCTGCATGTATACTTGGTGAGCTAATCCTCCTATTGCCATATGGTTTTGGGAAACAATGAACCTCACCGAGTATATGTGCAAGTCAACGCTCTTGACCCGTGGGTTTGTGGGCCCGAGCCCACGGGTTTCCCGTGTCCCCACGAGTGGGCCACGGTGAGATTATGTGACGAATTGTCACGGCCTAATAAAAATTGTTAATATTAAAGTAAACCAATTTTTAATGTTTCCAAAAATTTAAGTAAATTACTGCTGAAAGATATGCACATTTTGCAGGTGCATACAAACGATTTAGTCCAGGAGATTCAACAAATTAGCTTCACTTAATCAACCTCAAAATATGTGTGGTAACAATATCGAGATAATACCTTATCAAGATCTGCTTGTTCCCGAGGAAATGAGAGTGACCTAGCTGTGAGTACATAGTCCTTAAGCGAAGCAGGCCAGTGATCCTACAATGTATTAAAAAATGAATGATAGTAATTTGAAGCACACATTAACCAATTCATCGAACAAAAAGATAAAAGAATAAGCAAAACCTGAACAATTCCAGAAGGAATTTGAAGGAGATGATGAACAGGCTCATGCTTCAAGCAATGAATCCAATCTTGGTCGACAAACTCCCAAAGTCGATCCTAAGAAAAGGAATTGTGAGGAAAGTGGTTTAGCATGATGATAGTAGTAATAATAGTGAGAAGGTACCTTGATAAAATTGACGACATTAGAATGGAAGAAGAAATTGTAAGGTTTGAGGAATTCAACAATGGCTTTAATCCATTCAAGGGTTTCAGCTGCAGTGTTGCACGAGTACTTGCCTCTGTTTTCCATTTTCATCAAACCAATAGGCAGTGAGTACACCCCAGACTTTGTGACTTGGGTTTAAGTTTTAACTTTCGTTATCAAATATATTAGCGCACACACACAGGAGCATTTAGAATTCCTAGTATTTTTTTTTTTTAAGATAAGAATTCTAGTATTCAATAGGAGATACTTTCTCTGTCCTTTTTTACATGTAACATTGTTGACTGCGGCGTTATTCATTAAGTAAAAATTGATTTTTATATTGTCGAAAATCTAAAAGTTAAAACATAGTCATAACAGATTTTGTTTGAATCGTATGGATTCAAAGTTTATTAATTTTGAGTTTCTATAATTTTTCGATATGTATAATTAGAGATATTAAAGATTTAAGTCGTACATTGGAGAGTGTGAAAAAACAAATGGAGCAACTAATATGGACCGGAGGAAGTAAGCACTTATAAGTATATAATTTAATTTTGGGGAAATTGTAAAAAATAAATTAACCTTTTTCAAGGATTGTTTATTTTTAAAAAAAACCTATCTAATTGGTATGATTGTTGAAAAAAAATTCAACTACTCCCTCCGGCCTTTTTTGTTAGTCCTATTTGAGGATTTCACGGGTATTAAGAAAGTGGGAATCTTGGGTAATATTTTATTAGATAGTGGGAATCTTGGGTATTATTTTATTAAGATAGTGGAATAATTTAATGATTGTATTGGTATTATGAGAGAGAAAGTATAAATAAATTAATGGTAAAGAAAAAGAAAAACAAAAAAATAATCTTTTCATAAATAAGAGAGAGAAACGTACAAACCATGGGTTTTTTGTACAAAAATCTGTTAAACTAACAAACTTTCCATATTTGGAAAGTCTTGGAGGTAAAATTACAATTTTGGAGGGAACTTTCCTAAAACTAAAAATGGAAATCCTTAATCTCCATTGGGCATCAAGATAAAACATGGATTAACAAACTACAAATATCTAATCAAGGACTCCAATTTAGTGACTATACATATTCTGCTCTAAATGGAAACTAAATTTTATCATACAAGAGTATAAATACAGCAGCTCAAGGATGAAGTTTCATCCAAAAAAAAATCCAACAGCTTTGAAACATAATTGCAGTAGCTTGAATCAGTATAATTGCAGTAGCTTGAATCACAATTTGATCACAAATTCCAGAAGCAAACCCAAATTCCAGTAGCTTTCAAACCCAAATTCCAGAACCAACCCAAATTCCAGTAGCTTTCAAACAGAATTCGAAACACAAAAAGCCAAACCAGTAGCACAAAAAATCCAGCAGCTTTCAAACCAAAACAGAATCTTCACTTCAATTACTTACCCATCATTGGCTAGTAAATGGCCTCAGGAAGTGAAGACGAGATCGAGGGGGCATGGTACTTTGGATCAACTCAATACGATCCTCAATCAAGTTCGGAATCCGAAGATGAACCACAACAAGACATTGTAGAGCAACAGGGGGCACAAGAACAATTACATAATCCAAGGTTAACAAATGAAATGCGACATCTTATTTTTGAAGAGTTGCTTTCATTACACACAAACGAGAAGTTACCACATGGAACATTCCAAAGAATCGGTCAAAAGTACGGTTATCATCATAGAACAATAAGGAGATTATGGCATAGAGCAATGCAATCTAAGGAACCAAACAAGCCATATATGGTTGAGTCTAAGTTCAAGAATTGTGGGAGGAAACGTGTTGTTGTTCCTCCTAATGTTCTTGAGTCAAGACCGATGGGGGAAAGAACTTGTATACGGGATGTGGCACAATGCCTAGACTTGGCACCATCAACCGTATGGAGGTTAATCAAAAGAGGAGAAATCAAAGCACATTCAAATCCTCTTCACCCTTGTCTAACCGATGCTAATAAGGTTAGAAGGGTGGAGTGGATATTGAGTCTCATTTAAGAGGATAGCATTCAAGGGCATCCAATATACAAGGGTATGTTTGATTTTATTCATGTGGATGAAAAATGGTTTTATTTAACCAAAAAAACTCAAAGAGTCTACCTTGCACACAAGGAAAAAATCCCTTATAGGGCAGCAAAATCATCAAAATTCATACCGAAGGCCATGTTCTTAGGGGCGGTTGCTAGGCCTAGATGGAACACACATGGGCAATGTGTTTTTGATGGGAAAATTGGAATTTTTCCCTTCATAAATAGGGTGGCTGCCCAAAGAGCTTCACAAAATAGGCCAAGGGGAGCAATAGAAATAAAGCCAACCGAATCCGTCACACAAGAAGTCTATAGAAACATGTTAATACAAAACCTTATTCCGGTCATACTTAGAAAGTGGCCAAGAGAAGGTCCATCAATCATTTTCATACAACAAGACAATGCACGAGTACACATTACACAAGACGATCCGGTTTGGCAACAACACAATGTACAAGGGGGGCTCACATTCATATTAACACAACAACCACCCAATAGTCCGGATTGTAATATATTGGACTTGGGGTTTTTTAGAAGCATTCAATCGTTGATGCATAAAAAAATGCCTAAGAATATGAATGAGTTGATAAGTGCGGTGGAAGATGCTTATGAAGAACTTCATCCAAAGACATTGACAAATGTTTGGATTTCATTGCAACATCACTTGAATGAAATCCTTAAAGTGAAGGGAAGTAACGATTATGTTCAACCACATTTGGGGAAAAAAGTTGAAGAAGATAATGGCCGATTAAGAATTCAAGTAAGGATTCCAACGCAACTAGTTAGGGAATCGGTTGCGTTTGTGAATCCTTCAATGCATCCTCAAGCTTCCCAAACACAAAATGAGAATGAAGATGTGGCTCAATCATCAAACATAATGCAAGAAGCTTATGATCAAGTGCTAGAAGAGACTCAAGGTTGATTAGTTTTTATGTTTTGATATTGGAATTCAACCCCTCAGTTTTTTTATGTAAAATCATCACTAAAGCTTTGATTTAAGAATGTAAGGAGCAACATTTTGAAAAAAACAAATGTAATCAAAGGTTTATTTACAATAGTTGTAATGAATCATTTTTTTTTTAAAATCTAGTTATGAAAATGCCCCCTGTTTCATCATAGAGGTTGTAAGACCTCTCAGAATGTGTTTGCTCATCATTGAAAATGAAATCCATTAAACATGCATAAAACACAATGACTTCAAATGTTTAAAACAAAAGCTACTCACTTAAAATCTTAAAACCAAACTTTTCAGACATTTTAAAATCATCATCGGGGTTTCATTATTCACGAAAATCAAAACATGAACAAAACAGAACCCTAAATCAGAAGCTTAAAACAAACAGAAGCTTAAAACAAAACAGAACCTTAAAAGCAGTACATGAACAAACACATTCTGAAAAAAACCCTAAATCAGAACATGAACAAAAGAGAACCATAAAGCAGTACATGAACAAAAAAAAAACCCTAAATCAGAACATGAACAAAAGAGAACCATAAAGCAGTACATGAACAAAAAAAAAAAACCCTAAATCAGAACATGAACAAAAGAGAACCATACAGCAGTACATGATCAAAAAAAACCCTAAATCAGAACAAAACAAAACGCATGGATTTCACGGATCATCATCATCAACAAACAATTTCATCAACCAAAAAAAGTCCCAAAAATATACCAGCAACAAGCCAAAATCCAGAAGTCACCCAAATTGATCATTTACAACCTAAAAACCCAAATCATCTTTTTGTCTCATCTAAAAAAAACGAAAATAAACATAAATTTAAACAAAGATTTCTTACAATCAACGACGGCGTTTTTTAGGGTTTTGTTTTGCCCTAGCACTGAGTACTTCTTCAGGAGTGTCAGGGACCTCCTTATGTTCATCAACTTCAACAGGAGGCGTTTTAGGAGGCGATTTAGTAGGAGAATCAAAGACAAATTTTATTTTTACAGTTGGCTCACCACGCAATTTCGAACAAGCATCGTCTTCACGTACTTTTTGATAAGCCTCAAGCTCTTTTTTGGACCATCTGAGTATCTCATTTGAATATGAATGGGAGAGGCCATGGATTGAACATGAACATGACTCACCATTTAAACAAAGACCTTTATATAAATAACTAGGAATTGAGGATGAAGATGAAGATGATTTACAAGCCATTTGAAACCCAGAAAACCGTCAAAGAGTACAAAGAACAGGGGACGATTTTGGAGACCACCACCAAAAATAACAAAACTTACCTCAAATTGTAGAGAATAAAACGATCTATATTTTAGTCCAATTTAAGAAAACGAAATCAAGGAATATCAGGGGGCAAAGCTTGGTAAAGGAAACGAAAATGGCGTTTCAGAAGAGAGAGAGTGAAGAGAGAGAAAAACGCGTAAAACAAGAAGGGTCATAATGAGGGGTTATGAGATTCTAAAATAAAAACGGTAATATGAAGAGAGAGGTAAGAATAAGGGAATCAAAAGTTTCCTAAAATAGAAATGGGACAAACTTTTGAAACTACCCGTTATAGTAAGTAGGACAAACAAAAAAGGCCGGAGGGAGTATTATTTATTCATAATTCTTGACCTACAAAAAGCTTTGAAGATTGTTATAAATAATAGGTCAGTTTATTTTTTGCAAATATATTTAATAGGTAGATTTATTTAAAAATAAATAATATGTGGATTTATTTTCTGCAGATCAAGCAAAAATTGGTTAATTATTGACAATTAACCATTTAATTTTTTATTGATTGTCCTACCATAATCTTAACTCTTGATTAATCATATCATATCATCATATCATATTATCATATAATATAATATCAGCAGATCTTGGGTAAGACCGTCTTAGAATAAGACACGGTCCAATATGGAGCCGATAAGCTTTTTCTATTTCTCTGGACATTTTTCAATTTTACGCTTAAAGGTATCAATTTTAATCTTAAAGATATCAATTTCAACGTAAAATGGTACTTAAATATATCAATTAAAGTAAAAAACTTCAATTTTAACCTATAAGTGATCAATTTTAACGTTAAAGTAATCAATTTATACCTAATATAATTGACAGTGATAAGTATGAAATTATATGTTGTTATGTAGTTCATTTATTTTGTTGATATAATTGATATAGTTAACATCATAACAAAAACAAGATAAGTTCATAATTGATGTATGTTTGGTAATAATTGACACTGATAATTAATGAATTGTATGTTGTTATGTAGTTCATTTATTTTGTTTATAATTGTTATAGTTAACATCATAACAAAAACAAGATAAGACCATAATTGATGCATATTTAATAATAATTGACAATGATAAGTAAAGAATTGTATGTTATTATTGAAATTTTTACTTTAATTGATATGTTTAAGTACTTTACGTTAAAATTGATATCTTTAAGGTCAAAATTGATACCTTTAAGATCTAAATTGAAAAATGTCCAGAAAATGAAAAAAAAAACCAAAACATTGAATTTTGGAGCGCGTGTGGTGCACGCGCCTGAGAATAGGCCGGCCCAATTATGGTCTTAGAATAAGACGGTCTTACGCAAGTTTTTGTGATATAATATAATATATATAATCATCATCATCATCATCATCACCATACATATACTAATTGAGAAACTACTTTGACACTAGAGCTGTTCATGGGCGGGCGGGCGCGGGTAGCGGGGCGGGTAGTTGCTACAAAATCTACCCGCGGGCAGAAAAATTCAAATGCCCGCCCGCGATTGCGGGCATATTTTTTTGTCGCTACCCGCCCATTTTTAAAGCGGGCGGGTGCCGCGGGCACCGCGGGTATTTTCTCATAAATACCAAAAATACAATACAAAATATAAAATTAAGTTTTAATAATAATTAAAATACAATACATAATCCAAAATACTACAAAAATACATAAAACGTCTCAAAATAATCAAATGTCGAAACTCGAATGTAAGTTGAAGAATGAAGACTAGAAGAGTAGAAGTTGAAGAGAATGAAGAAGTTGAGAGAATGAGGCGCCGCACAGCACAAGTTGAGAGAATGAAGACTAAAGTCTCTCTACTCTAACCCTAAGAATAGTAAGACATTGTAATTTCTAAAGTGAATGAATATTCTAGAGAAGTGGACACTTATTGGACTTACTTAAAAAGCCCAAAGCATACTACTTAATATTAATATATTACCTTTCATAAAAAAAAATATTAATATATTAAAATAAGCGGGCGGGCGGGTATACCCGCGGATAATTTTTTATTGTCGCTACCCGCCCATTTATCTTGGCGGGCGGGTATTACCCGCCCAAACTTTAAATTTTTTTAAAAAATGCTAACCGCGCCCGCCCGTTTTTCGAGCCGGGTGGGCCGGGCCTAGCGGGTAGCCCGCCCATGAACAGCTCTATTTGACACGTGGCAGATATAGAATGAGAATTGAGGAATTCTAATTATTTGCCACGTGTCACTTTAAATCATATTTTTTCTTATTTGCTTATTACAATTACAACAATTACTCAAAGTCTTCATATTAAATTATTAGTATATACAATCCTTACCTCTCCCTCATACTTCATGTAGGTCTAATTTTGAATTATCTACCTGCCAAACTACTTTGACATGTGGCAGATACAGAATGAGAATTGATGAATTCTAATTATTTGCCACGTGTCACTTTAAATCATATTTTTTCTTATTTGCTCATTATCTATTACAACAATTACTCGAAAGTCTTCATATTAAATTATTAGTATACAATCCTTACCTCTCCCTCATACTTCATATGGGACTAATTTTGAATTATCTACCTGCCACATGTCAAAGATGTTTCTGAATTAATATATGTATGATATAATATCTATTTTGATTGAGTATGTAAATTTTTTCTATGATTATGAAATTTTTTAATCTGAATAGTTATATATTTACAAAAAATTACAAAATCAATTAAATTACTATATGTATGAAAGTTTTAAAATTCCGTGCATTGCACAGGCATTATATTAGTTATAAATAATTTCAACTTCAGGGTCACTTGCCTAAAAACATGGTTTCTTCAATAGTGACAGGGTTAATTGCTACCAACAATAGAAAAATAAAATCAAAAATAAAAAATATTAAAAATTTTAAAGTAAATCAAAAATACGATTTCTCTTTCAAAATTTTTTAGAAAAAAAATTAATTTCATAATTTAATTTTGTATTTACTTTTTAATTTTTAATGCAAAATGATTTGTTGTATAGGTAGGAGGTAACATTGTGAATTCTCTACAAGCAATTTTTATAGTTGGGATTACTCATATAATCATATTTAATCAAAAGTAAGAATTATTATAGGAAAATCAGTAACATGTTGGATTATTCACAATAATTTTTCCTAATCAACATTATTATTATTATTGTTTTAATTAACTTTTAAATATCACTCCCTTTGTTTTCATTTATACTTTTCATTCATTTTTTTCGCAGATTCCAATGTAAAATTACGAGTCAAATAATTTTAATTATCAGTTTCTAAAAATTCTAAAAATTGACATTTGGAAAGTATATATTGAGACGAATCTATCAAGATCACACATTAATGTTTTTCATATAGATCGATGAATCATAATTAAAGTTTGGCACTAAAATTCGTAAATTTTATTCGAGAAAATCATATGAAAACGGAGGGAGTCTTTATGAATCACTCTTAGTATATCTTTTATTTATTATCTAAATTTAAAAAATATAGTCAATACGTGGATTTGAGTTGAGACTTTTAACATAATTAAGTAAATAGGTCGATTAGTTTATTATATGGGTTAGGTTAAAGTTAGAGTTGAGAATATAAAAAAAAACGTGTATATCCTATAATCAAACGAGTTATTTCGAATCAGGTCAATCTGTATAACTTCAAATTTCTGAATGTCTATTAAATTTTCAATTTCTATTTAGTATCTTTTCTTAGTTCGCTCAAGGTTTGCTATAAGGTTTCTTTTTGAGTTATGAAGACTTAGAAGGAAAAAAAAAACACAAAATTGAAAACACCTTTGAGGTTCTCAACCTCCTAGAGGTGAGAATTTTGAGGTAGTATTTAAACTGGAGGCATAGCTAAATTAGGAACCACTATATAAAGTGGCGGTTACTTTTTATCACAAGTTTAGTTTTCTTTAGTTAATTTCTGAGTTTTGTACTTGGTTGGTTTTCCATTGAAGTTTCGTTGTTCAACTACGTTGTTACACTTTGATTTCTGGCAATTTACATTTAAGTTCGTCTCAATCAGTAAGTTTTCATGTTTATGTTTACCATTTGTTGCATGTTTTTGATCATTATGCATAGTGAGTAGTTTTCTTATCTAGGGTTAGGGTATAATCCCTAATTCGAAGCATGGAATGATATTTTATTGATTCATTGTGTGAGATTTGAGTCTATGACCTACGCTTAATGAATTTCGGTTTATACATGTTCATTAACTTTTGGTCTAAAATCTATATTAATCAATAAAACGGAAGTTTGAGGATTAATACTAGTTTGGTCTAAAATCTATATTATTCAATAGAGCAGAAGCTTGAAATTAATTAGATCACGGTTGATTATGTCGATGAATCAATTTCATATAATCATGAGAGTAATTGACTCTCATGTTAGAATTAGGTGACCCCCGACGCGCTAGAGTTTGTCATATCATTGTTATCTCATTATCGTTATTGTTTTTCATTATCCATTTGCATTGTAGCACTAGTTTCTTGACCATATATTTTGTTACCCCGTGTCTTGTTAATCTCAAACCTTTAAAACTTCTGGGTTGGAAGCCATTGATGAAGAGTAAGGAAGAAACCATTAATGTGAGCTTTAAAAAGACGAAGGTGACCTGTTGTTCCAAGTTACCAAAACCTGCTACACCTTTAGATGCGGATGACCCCCAAGATTCGAGCCTTTAAAAAGTAAACGTAAATTCGAACGTTTAGAAGCAAATAAGACAAATTTCGTATGTTTAATATCAAATTTTCCTAGATTGTACGATTTAGATTACACGGTGCACATTTTTTTAATAATTGTTTTTTTTAAGTAATAAAGGGCCGATCCATTTTGAGATGGATTTGACGGTCTAAGTAAGAATTGGTGTAATGCCAATGGTTCTCGTCAAACAAAAGTCATCAACTAGCCATAGCCATAGCCATTGCCATTGCCATTGCCATTCCCCATCCAACTAACCATGATCTCCGATTGTTAGCTCTTTAAGTTCATTCCCTCTTCATGGAGAAAAGCGTAGTGATGTCCGAATCCGATTCTAACTCAACAGCTTTGCTCTACGACGATTCTAATTCAGTTTGTGATCCAAAGAATTTGCATGTGACCGACGGTAATATTGGCAGTCCAGAAGTCATAGCTCAAGGGATTTCTAAAATGGTGAGTTGTGTAATTAGGGATTTTGATTCCAAAGCCGATGACGCCTCTCGAAGTCAAGTTAAGCTCTCTACTGCTCTTCATCGTCTCACTACCGGTAATCATATTTTTACTTTTACAATACTCTGATTCTCCTTTGCTCTTTTCCAATTTATCTTGTTTTCATGCTCAGGAATTTATTTTGATTCCTTCCATATCGTTGGCATTTAGGCTTTGACATTGTTTGTTGTTATGGTCAATAATTGTTTTGGCTGATTCCACATTATTGGTATTGGGACTTTGAAATTGTTTGGTGTTTTTACGGTCTATAATTGCTTCGCTATTTTTGTTATTGTTGGTATAATGGCTTCCACATTATCTGTTTTAGTTCTGCTCTATAAATGTTTTGGTTCATTCCACATTAATTCATTATTGCTATTAAGGTTGTTATGCTCAGTAACTGTTTTGCTTCATTCCAATATATTCGTATTACGGCTTTGACATTGTTTGTTGTTGTTTTACCCAATAATTGTTTTTAGCGGTTCGTCTGTAATGCTTCTAGTTTGTAAGTGAAAATTATAATCATTAAAAGGCTATTGACTTGGCAGAGCTTGATCAATTATTGGAGGATGCACCATTGCCGTTCATTATGCAGCATGCTACTAAACTCTCTAATGTCAGAAAAAGAGTGTCATCGCTGAACTCAATATTAAGATCTATACAACAACGTCTTGATAATATCGACCGTATGATGTCTATTGGCTCACTTGGTGAGACTTTTTTATTTATATAGTTCAATTTTCTGATTTTTCTAAAGTGAACTTTATAAAGTGATGAAATTTGACAAGTTGGTTCCCATGGCATTGGGGTGATGAAATGTTGTTACTTGGATGAGACCACATTGCTAAATCTATTTAAAACTTGCTTGACTTGTATATTTTTTTTTACCTTTCCTTGATCTCCAAGCTCTTCTAGAGAAATTATGTTTAGCTTCCCTTCTATGTAGTCCGATTTCCAAATGTCTATTCAACCATTAGGCGATTACATAAAATCGGAAATGTTACAACTGTAAAATGATGGAGGAGCTATGTTGTTTCCAAGCTTGTTTCTTAAAGGTTACACAGAGATAATAAGGGAAAAGACTTAAGGATGTGAGGCATGTGATTGTTGATAAGGACATGAGGTTCTGAGCATGTTCTAGTGAGGTAAAATGAATGTTTGGAGGGTGAAACAATTATGAATGATGATGATTGTTGGGGGGACGAATTAGGAAAGAAGGTTTAGTGAGAATGATGGGAAAAAATGTTTGGGAAAGACGTATGGGATTTAGAGGTGAATTTTAGTTGAAGGTAGATGAATAAGCTCAATATAGAAACACCACGAGACTTATGCAAATAGGAGGTGATTTTGGTGCAGTATAGAAGGATAATTTGGCTAACTCTAATGCTTACAGATACAAATACACCACTCTAAGGCCTTCTAAGGACACATGTAAGGTGCCAACTTACAAAGCATAGAAACTTCCTAAATGGAACTCCAATCCAAGAATTCGATTTGAGGCAAATAATGAACAAAAGTTCAGAAATTCATATAAAATTCAATAACCTTGAAATGAATACAAACTAAGCTATCTATAATGCTACTAAGTCAAAGAAAGTAACTACTAGGGTGTTTGTATGGACGGTTCCTGCACCATGCATTGTAACTTCCATGCTTGTGTACTAAGTTTCAAAAGTTCATTATGAATCATAGGATTTATGACTTGGCTTCCAAGAATTGGTTTCCTTGTACAAAAAGGACCGAAATCAACCTTCTAGAATCCTCCCCTATGATCTTCTACCTGTATAACTTCCTTATCATGTGCATAAACTCCTTTGCTTGCTGTGGATGGTTGCATGTCCTTAGATAACTCCCATACATGATCTGATATAATTTCCGTAGATAACTTCCATGCCCATGACTTTGTAGACTTAACTTCCCACTCTTCTACCCACATTACCCGGTTGTATAACTGCCCTTTTGCACAACTTGCAAGAGTACTTCATGTCTTTGAATATCAGCCCATATTGCACTCCATGATCACCTACCTAGGCACGCCTTCTTGCTTGACTTTCGATCCCTATTGTTGAGCTAAGAAGACTTTGATTTCTTGGAAAGCTTACTTGACTTGGCTTGTGTTGGACTTAGTTGAGTAGCTCTTTGTAGCTTCTTGCTTTGCTTGCTACTTGTTACAATGTTGCACTTGCAAATTTGCATCAATTATGATTTCTAGTATACTAAGCCTAATGAGTTCTAAAATAATTGACTTGAGCTTAAAAACGCAAAGGTTAAAGTCATAAAACACACAATTAAAAATGTCTTCCAAACTACATGGAATTAAATGATTACGTTTCTTGATTCGAATTAAGATCAGATTAAGTAAGAAGTGCTTGAGGCACTTGGGTGAGCTTCATGGATTGATCTTTGACTTGAGAGTCGAAGTGAGGGTGGGGCACCATAGCTAACAAGTTTTATAGTATCTAGGAAGTATAGTAGTGCATCGTTGGGGTGGTCAATGGTGGTGATTGCGCTTAACCTACTTTTGGCTCATGTATAAGAATTTGTTTCCAATTAATAAATTGATCATTATTATTCTGTGTGGAGTTTTGCTTGCTTAAAACTTCGAAAATTTTGAGTGGTAGAATAATCTTCTTTTGATCCATCGCAATAGCGTTTCATTCTGCATTGTAAAGTTATGATTTCATTACCCCTAGTGGAGAATAGAACCAAGCTGTGTAAAGATGGATTTTTTGGAATCTAAGTTGTGTTTTAAGTTGGAGTTTCTTGCCTCCACTATTGTAGCTGTTTGTTGACTGGCTAAAGAATAATTCTACAAAAAGTAAATCTCTTAATATTGTAAATATGAATTATAATAAGATAATAAGATGAATTAAACATTTCCTTTTCTTGTTCATGATTTGATTATGTTTTTCTTGTGTCTCCTCTCCTGTCCTGTCATTGCAGATGCTAAAGCAAATACAGGAGAATCCATGTAATTTGACTGTCGACGTATTAAAGGTAGGAGAAAGGTATGCGTTTCAGTTTCATTTATAATCCTTGATAATGTCTTGAATTATATTTTATTTATCATTATCAACAATATATTTTGAGTTTTTTGAATTGATCTTATACATTTTGTTGTGAAATTGATTTTTATTGATTACACTGACAAGCATTGAGAAATAGATAAATCAATGGGATACTAGGGCATGAGATACTCTCTCACTGGATGAAAAAACATATTGAAGTTACTTGAAAAAACTAAGCTTCACTTACTTTTAAGTGAAATATGTAGACTGATTTGATTTTGCTAATGCTAGGGAAATATAAGTTCACTTCGCTTCACTCATAAACAATCAGAGGAGCCTTAATGTTGCAATATGCGGGGGAAATCTAATTACAGCAGTTCTTAATAGCTGAACGAATTACATGATACATGACAGAGCCTTAATCTGCTGAAGAACAATTCTACTTGCTAAATAAGGGTCAGAATTTGTGAAATCAGCTAGCCTCTAAGTCAAAATACAAGTATATTTTGGTCTTTTTCATAAAGTAAATTACATATGTTCCATCTTAATACTACTATTAAAAATAGAAGTAAAGAGATTAACAAAGTTGCTTAAATCCAAAAAGACATGTAAAGAAATGCTACACACCCATATTTTGGACAATAAATACACTAAACTGGAACCAGGTGCCTCCACTTATTTTTAAATTCTAGAATGGGACTAGATTAGAGACAAATCCAGAATTTATGTATGTTAAAACTTCAGTATCAAACTTTCTGAGAACATATTATAGCTGCTACAAGCCTGCACCAGTCTAAATTAATTATAGCCACATTTCAGCAAATTAGGTTATGTTATCTGCCGCATCGTTACTGAATCAGTTTTTCCATCTGTGTTATATTCATTTATTAATATTGATCAAAAACCCCTGAAACTTTGAAGCTCTTTCAATGGTTTGTCTTTCTAAGAATATTCCTATTATTTAGTTCAGACTTCAGGCTGCCAAATTCTGTCCGATGATGTGTTATTTGAATTCTAGCATAGATATATGCAACAGTGGGCTGTCCAGTAAAAATATATCCATATCTGAACAAAATGCATGAAATAACATTAGAAGAGGAATATTCATTCATCACCTGCCGAATTGAGATTCTAACTCCAATCATTTAATGCATCTTAGGCCACCTAGCTATGTTGTATGCAAGCTTAATTCCAAAATGTTGCACACAAACTAAGACAAGGAGGGAGGCTTAAAGAGAGGGTGTGGGGATGATTTAGGGATAGAAGGGGTTAAATTGCGTAAGATTAAGGTTAGGAGGATTGTTTAAAGGTGAGAAACAAATATGAGTAATGATGATGAAGGGTTGAATTTGGACAGAAATTTTAGGAGTTTTGGTTCGAGTGAATGTTTGGAAAATGGATTAAGATTGAATGATAGAGGAAGTAGATGAGTATTATAGTTACAAACTCACCACGATGCCACTCAAATAGAAATCAAATTTAATGGAGGTATGAGAGCATAGTTAGGCAAACTCTAAAGCTTAGAGATATAGACACAACACACATTGACTTAGAGGCGTTTGAGGACACATGCAAGGTGCCTAAACTTACAAAGCGTGGAAACTTTCTTAAATCGAATTCCAATCCAAGAACTCAAAGTAGGACTAGATTTTGAACAAAGTTCAGAATTCTAATATAACTTCAACAAATTTGAAATGACTACAACTAGGCCTGTGCAATGGGCCGGATAAGGGTGTAGAAACGGGTTGGGTCGGGCCTTACAAAATAGGAAACGAGCTTCAAACGGGCTAGGCCTATTGAGCCCAATCCGACCCGATCCGTTTATGTTATTTCAAATTTTAGGGACGTATTGGATACTCCAACCTTATTTGCGATAACAAAATATTATAATGTACACTAACTACAACTAAAGCTATTTATAATGTACACTAAGCTTAGGAAAATAAAGTACTTTTCCCGCAATATAGACGGTTTCTTTTTGATCGCATCATGGGTGGGAGTTAGTGTAACTTCCATGCCATGTTCTTGCAATAACCTCCTTGCTATGATCTCCACAACTAGGCATAATTTGCAAGTTCTAGAACAATCGCAACTTGGGGACGGTTGAAAAACAGTTTTTGGACAGGTTATGCTTCTAGAATCTTCCTCCAAAATCTCAAAGTTCAGCTAACCACTTGCCACGATTTATGACCTCTCTCAGGGTGGTTTTTCTTTGTTGAACCGGCTGCAATTGCTCTACATTAACCATCCACTTCTTTGCACTCATGTTTGGATAAATTAAGAAACCTCTTTGTACTACTTTTATAAAACCTCCCACAACTTGCAATAACCGCTCACCTTGTACATGCTTTCCCATCTTCGTTGATACAAACTGTTGTCACCAACTACCCACTTATTATCCTTGATTTTTCTTGACTTTCGATCCACAGTGTTGAGCTAAGATGACTTTGAATCTTGGATAGCTTGCTTGACTTTGACATGTGATTGACTTGGAGTGTAGGACTTGGCCGTGTAGCTCCTTCATTCCTGCTGCTCCTTACAACTTGCATAACTTAAAAATTTTCTACTTTACTAAACCTAGCAATTCAACTTACATACTATAAGTTTATAACACAAAGTCTTAAGGTCTTAAACAAAAGAAACAAAGTCTTTTTTAAAACCAGACGAAAATAAATTTATATTCCTTGACACAAGATTTACTTTGGAAATGCTTGAATGGATTGAATGACTCCTTTGATTGAACTTGACGGATATGAACTTGGACTTGGACTTGAAAATGAAAGTGAGGGTAGAGCGCTATAGCTAACAGGTTAATCTCATCATATACCCTTGATTGGCTATAATGTAGTTGGATCCTCCATCGCTGGATATAGCTATGTTAATTTTTCCTTATGTGTAGGGATGATCTGCTTAACACCTTTACCTTGTGAAAGCAACTTCTGATTAGCTAAGAAATTCACTTGATTACCTTTTCATGCTGTAGCTGAGCAGATTGGTATCCTTTAATAGATGTTTTAAATCCGTGTAATATTGAGTAGCTCCTTGTTTTACCTGAATTTGTTTTCCTGTTCATTCTGCTTTATTTTGTATTTTTGTTGTTGTATGCTCAAGTATGAGCTTTATTGATTGTTTCCCTGCAAAAAGGATAATATATAAGCTTTTATGTGGGCTTTGAATATTTATGGACATTACTGTTATCTAATTAGTTTCTCTGTTTCTTTCCAATGACTTTGTTGTTTTCATTTTTCCTCATTCATCTGATCTTGAAAGCATTAAGTGTGACTCAAGTGTGTTTTATACAGATTCTCGATTAGAGAATGTGTGATACAACATTATCAATGTGATTTTGAGTCATTCATTTGTTTCAGATGTGACTACTCTAGTGTCTTCAATTTGAGGCATCAACTAGATTAATATGGGATAGAAGGAATAGACTTTCACTTGTCTATAGGATTTATCGCCATGGCTTCACTGCCTCTCCTCTTGTCATACTGCGATGAACAACAAAGGATTATTTCACTAGTGAGAAAGGATTTGAAAATCCTCACTCATTTTATACTCTCAAAATAGCCTTTTGTTCATCCGAAAATTCCCTAAAAAGTGCACGTGTTTGCGTAGACCATCTTAAAAATGTCTAAGGGTTTGTATTGTATGTTTGTTTAGTTGCCAATTAATATTGTATTTTCTGCTTTGGACTATGTAATGAAACGTAAAAGGAGGTGTATTGACTAGTGAAAAGGATGTTGATGGGTCGGCACTCGGCATGATAATTTTTTTTGATAAAAGATGTTCTTTTGTATTGGTGTTGCTTCACTTGCTCTATTGACTTGGGAAAAATAGATTATTAACAGTAAAATGATAGGAGTTGGATATAATTTGGAGTTCTAAACTGATTATCTTCTCAATGGTGTATTATGAATCATTAACGGGATGTGTGAACTTCATTTTGCAGGTTTTTAATAAATGTGCAATCTGGATAACTTGACGGATCAAGAACTATGTTTTTAACCAACGATACAAGACAATGTCATGAAGATGGTGAATCGGATTCTACTGCACGAGAATGTTTCCTTCATGTGGAGTCTGTTCTGCTCCGTGTAGGAACCTTAGAAACTTGGTTCATAATCTCTTTTAATACCAACTGTAGAAAAAGGAACCTTGTATATTGTATAGTAGAGGCTGGGGTTAGATTTTTGCTACTTGTGCAAATCTAATTTTCCTTTGTTTTGGTCCTACTTTTCCTACACTAGACCACATTAATAGATTATATACTACTAATATATAATATTGTTGGGTTTCGACTATCATATTAAGCTTTTGATTGAGTGGTTTTATATAATAATATTCAAATGGTCTGCTTTACAACATTTGTTAATTAGCTAGTTAATGCGTGCTCATTGACCGATGAATAAATTTTGAGTTTGATAAATTAAATGTTGTGCTTTTAGCCTTTTACGCAGCAAGACCCGCATAGGAGAAGAGTTGGCGTTACACAAACTTGAGATTCATTTTAAAACCAATTGGCATTAGACAGAGTAGCCCATCAAGTTTTTATTTTAATCAACCACTTTCTAATTTTTTGACGTGGGATCATATGTGACTTTTTTTACAAACACTCCTCTCACATGTGAGCTATTTTTGTAATTCGGCTGAAATAGTAATCGACGGCTCTAATACCATGATGTTTGGGCTAGTGGTGACTGATTTTTTAGGATGGAACTCGCATAAGAGACAGTTGGTTACACATACAAACCTGATGAAGTTTCATCTCTAAATGAATTGATTTTAGGATGGAACTTCATCAAGTTTGTATTTAGTCAACTCTTATTTGGGTCTTGTATACAAGTTCCAACTTATCATGGATAGTATTGGTTAACTAATGACTTTTTCGTTAGTCAAAAAGCGAAAATGGGTCATAAATGACTGTTAGTCAACTTAAAAACTAGCTTATAAGCCAAAATGGAAAATTAATTTGGTTGGCATTTTTTCATTTTTGACTTGTTGGCTTATTTTTTTTTTTCTTATAAATAGGCAATTGTCAATATATTATTTTACTAAACATCTTATAAGTTAGCATAAAAATCAATAAAAAGACAAAAAAGAGTAACATTCTCAACTGGTCAAACAAACCAACTACAATAGCTAACAACCATTTGCAAAACACCACTTTGTTTAAATATATTTTAGCTAAAATCTGATTGTATACAAACTATAATTTATTGAAATTTAACGTCAAACTTGAGATCAATCTTATATTTTCACACTTGTGAAATCTAAACCTCATTGCTATTAATGAACACCAGTTGTAGACATTACTCTAAATAAAATCGGGAACTTTTCCAAACTGGTCCGCGAACATTCAAATAAACTGATGGAACAAAATATGATACTTCTATATGATAAAAAAATCAATCTTAACTACCCTCTCCAATTTATAAATGCTTGCAAAATCAAACAGCAGCAATCAATTAACATTACAAAAATATGAGTAAAAACATTATTACGTACCATTAACACAATTACAAGACATCATTTCAAGACACAAAGAAAACGATGGATAAATGTTCATCACAGCCATCTATATAAAGGAAGTCTTCCAAATATCTTCATCACCGGCCAAACCAGCCCTTAGGCGGTTGTACCTCCCCATCATTCATTAATTTATCAAGCACAACATTTAAATCGACTGATTGACCATTCTCTGTTAGTCTGCGAACGGTTGCCCTTACATGGTCCCTAGGGAATCCCATATTAGTCACCTTATCGATAACATCATCAATTGGAACCCTGTTTCCACTTCCCCCAGAACCTGATCCACTGCCAATTGCAGAAGCTGTAGGAATAGCAGGAGGGAGAATTTTAGCGGTTGGCAGATGAGAATAATTGCTGCTACTCACTGGAGAGTGTGGCTGCAACTTTACAGATGAGCCACTTCCATAGTGTGGAGCAGGGCCACCATAAGGGTATGATTCACCAGGCGGCCCTGAAGGGGGGACATATGCCGATGAAGGCCCGGAAGTGTTTCTGCTAGCTGGTAGTGGCTCATACATGGATGGAGGGCTTCCATAGTATTGCTGGGAGTGAGGTGGTGTACTGCCTGGTTGAGCTGCAGGCTGATGGAGATTCGATGGATAAGTTTGTGGTGGTATATATGGGCCTTCCTCTGGGCGATGACCCAATGATGGTGAGAACTGTGGAGCATTAGCACCAGCAGCAGCAGGATGCTGCAGTTGTTGAGGAGGCTGGGGCGGTTGAGGATAGGGTGGGGTTGGGTTTGATGGATATTGTTGAGGTGGTGGAGCAAGGGTAGGCGTTTGTTGTGGGGGCTGAGTTTGAGGTGGCATTTGATACTGTTGGCTCGATAATTCTGGAGTCTGGCTAGGCAGTGAGAAATATCCATCTTGCTGCGGCCCAGATGGTACATGGCCGGGGTGAAATTGAGTTGTCGCATGGGACGGATGAATGTTCTGCTGCGGTGGTGGAGGCACATTGGGAGGAGCATTAGGCAAGATGGAAGGAACTTGCTGGACAGCAGCAGAGAACTGCTGGAATCCAGACTGCTGAGGAGCAGAAGCTGCAGCTTGCTTATCTTGATGGATGGTATTCGAGATTTCAGAAGACTGCTCCGCTTTAGAAATTTGTAGTTTTGCTAGTTGCATATGGCCCTCCATGACCTCTTGCTTGTCCTTCAAATCCTGCACACTAGTTTGCACCTGCAAACATATACAAATGAAAAGCAAAAAAAATGAGATCTTATCAGGTAAGTTTGCTCCTCTGAGCCTCAAATAATTAAGAAAGCAACAAATCTCCAACTGGACATGATTCCATAACGCAGGAAGAGAAAACTACACTTTTCAAATGAAAAAGTTATACAGCAACAGAAATTGAGTATCTTAGAGAATTTGTGACATGGAATCAGGCCTTCAGTGCTCATACTTGATCAAAACCCATTCCCAGCTTTTCAAAAAAACTTCAGACATAATTTTTTAACTTCAATTCTGCAGACTGTGCCCCTTGCCCATGAAGCTCTTTCAGAGTGCTATGCTTCAACCCTTGAGCTATACTCTCTTGACACTTTCCACTTATGTCACAAAGATATGGATACAGTTTATTATTTAGGAATTAAAGGGAAGGTTTACAGATCCACATAGCCTAACCCTTCTGATGACACACCATGATATACAGAAATGAAAAACTTATTTTAAAATTGACTTCCCTATACGTGGCGGACAGTTCTTTAATTCACATGGTAATCCTGAACCTTGGCATAATAGATTCACGTGACCTCAGTAGGAAATGTTAATTGTCTACATGGATGCAATTATATATGAGTTCTTTAAAAAGCAATTTTTCAAATCATACATAACTTGTGCTTCGGTACGTTTTTTCCATTTTCCAATTTGCATTATTCAGTGATAGAAAATTATACAAAAGATTTTGGTTTGGAATTACACAAATCTTATATGTAAGTATGTAACCATCATAAAGACTTGTTTTTATTAGCCGAATCGCAAGGGTTCATTCAAAATCAACTTTCAAGAATTCAAACAATACCAACTCTCAAATTTTAGTATTCTCTTTTTAACTTTTAAAAGGAAAACCATAAGCGTTAATGAGCTTAACATTACTCCTTATACTAACAAATTGAAACACACACTAATCAACCACGTTTATTTAAAAACAGACTAAGGAGTCCTTTAGGTATCGTTTTCAGTTTACAGTATTCAGATTTCTAAGTTCTAACTGTAAACTGATACCAGTTTTAGTTGGCAAACTTTCCAAAACTTAAACAAATTAGAAATGCCAACTCTTGATCGTATTATTATTAGCTTCATGAAAATGTACGTCTTTACACTGAAAACAAAAAGTACACACATATTTCCCTTGGTATGTTTTACCCTATCCAATGTTTTCTCTTCCATTCAGCTGTCCCTCTCATTTTGCTCCAAGGATCATGTTCAACCCTTCATTCTCTCTGTTCTCTCTCATCATCAGCCATTAAATAAAAAAAATTTGCAAATTCAGCTTACATAATCACTTTCCTTCATTCTCTTGCTTTCTGCACATGCTCAACCTCTACTTATTTATATAATCATAAAAGTACAAACGAAAGGTGTATCTAGAAACCATTAAACAATCACTTTCATTCCTCTACACAAACCCGCCAACTTTAAATCCCTCAAAATTTAACCAAAACTTTCACTGCGATTTTGGAGCAACATAGAAGGCCCAAAACAAGGACGCCGGAAGAGGAAGCTGGAAGTACCGGTAAGAAAGTATCATAGGCGAGGTAACAAGGTCAATGTGCATGGAGTAGAATTCGAATGAGGTGAATGGATAAGGGTTTTTCATTTGTTTAATTAAACAATCACTTTCAGCGTTATTTTTATTAGTTCATATTGGAACTTTTTTATAATGGTTTCCAGAAGACATTTCCTTTCCATGTTCCTGTTTGTTCATTTTGTTACTAAACGTAAAGGAACAAAACAAAGATTAATAGGCCCTAATCTTCCTTATATTTCCAATAATAAACCTGTTTGATTTAGTTTATTTCACATAAAAACTCAAATTACATTGGTAATCAAATTCCAGCAGGTTATTGAATGATAAATTATTAACATCAACCTGTTTAAGTAATTTGAACATTATTTAGAATCCCAAATTTCAAAACTGCAATTTTAAGAAAGACGAAACTAAACAAAATCCGACAGCCATGAGATTAGCACCATTCTTTACTTTTACCAGGTTCTTGAAAAAACAGTCATATTTCGCGTAAACTCAAAGGCGGGGGACGCCTATGCACAGGTTACCTTTTATGTCAAATCCAATATTCTTCAATAATACCAGTTACAAAATTGTATACTAACCAACATAGCAGATCAAAAAATAATCATAGAACAGTACGACTTAAATCTCTAACTCCTCTCGTCCTCTAGCAATCAACACAAAGAAAATACTATACACAGTGATGAGTGAAGCAAAGACAATGATTTGAATGATTAATAATGAGCATCCCCAAACTAAAACTAGTGAAGTCTAGAGAATGAATGACCAACAATGAGCATCCCTAAACTAAAACAAGTTTAAGTGGATAAGACATACTTATAAAAGATATCAATCAGCAGGATCTCACCATGTCCTTGATAAACCCCTTCAAACTGAACAATTACCCAAGAACAAAGAAAGTTTATTGAAACAGCACATTATACCTCTAAGAGAATGTTCTCCAACTGTCGCATCTTTCCATCAGCACTTCCATGATTATTGCCAATTGATACCTTCAGCTCATCCACAGAATGCTCAAGATGGCGTGTTCTGCTGTCCAGCTGGGATAGCCGTCCACCAAGACTATCAATAGCATGAAGCACACTATTGATATAGTCTTCATCGTTCGATCAATCTCTGACAGCATCGCTGAATCATTCACATTCTGAGCTTTCTCCAGTATTATTTTGTCAGTCTCAACATGATCCAAGGAATTGTAGTTCTACAATAACAAAATGAAAATAAAAAATTGACAAAAGAGAATCCACCCATATACAGATACAAAACATTTATATAAAATAAGACAAAGGGCCATGATTATATCCCCCATCAAGCTAAGCAAAAAAAAACTTTTTCAACCAATTTTTTTAAAAGAGCAGGATGACAAAATAACATCATTGAGTTCCCCATCAAATGAAGTGAAATTTGGGCCACATTATTGAAGGTTTAAATTGTTTATGCTTCACGAAGATTAGAACTTGGTTGGTCTTGATTCGTTCTTTCTTGATTTCATATGTTCTCTATTTCTCGCTGGAGGTTTTGGGAAAGTATTGTGCCACTGCTCTTAGAAAGTTCTGGAATGAAATCGACATTAAAATTGGATCCCTTGATCTTGAGATGGATTCTAGTTTTTTTTTGCCTTTGAATTCTTTGATTTGCTAATTTTATAATTCATACTTTGGTAAATGAGTTTTGTGATTTATAGTTTGAAAAAATAACTAATGTTTGAATGGGTTTGAAGTGCTAGTGTGAGTTGTTGCTATTCCTGCTTGCATTCTAGGATAAGATATTCTATGTTTCAATGTATACTTGCGTATATTGGAGTAAATACTACCGGCGAGTGAGTGAAAACAAGGCCACGTCGCATCACATCGCATCGGCCTCATTGTCAAGATTTCCGGAAAAAAAAAAACTATATTTCTAGCGCTGTAAAGGTGTAAAATAACCATGTTTTGGGCTATAGCAAGGAATGTTTTGTGGTTTCGATTGCGTTACGATAAGCGCATCACTTCCATTACCACATCACCGTTTTGTTACGGCGATTGCGACCGTTACTACAGATTCCTCATTCAGCTAGGAGTCCATCTCATGTATGGTTATGATTCTGGATAAGAATATACTGATTCGGATAAGCATTATACTGAAATTCGTGAAACGTTTCAGCAGTTTTCCAACATATTTTGTCTTTCAAAATGTATGTTCATTTTCTAGCTTGGATTTGTTTTGAGCATTAATCCAACAAAGAGTTAATTAGTCAAGTTCTTTGTTATTGATCTTTGCAGGCATAGTGTAAAAATGCGGTAACATCTGCGATCGTGCTTACGAAACCGCAATGGGTAATGGGAGTGAAGTGGTTATCCGACTGCCTAAAACACGATTTTTTTTACACTTTTACAACGTTGTGAGTTCGTTTGTTATGAAAAAGCTTTATGCAATGCAATATAATTTTTACACTATGTTTGCAGATGAATTTGTAAAGCTACAACTAATGTGCTGTTTTTTCATCACCAATTGTGGTTCTTGATGATTTAGACTATTGAACCAAACTTAAGACAAGGAGGTATTACGCTGTCACCGTCACCCAATTTAATCAAAATGTTCCACATAAAATATGTCGTTTTGGTAGCAAATGTAGTTTCACCACCAACAAAAAAATACCAAATACTAATATTGCTTCCGATCATTTGGTGAATAACTAGGTTCGGAAACATTTAAATAGTCTTGTCCTTATTACCAAGTTAATGACATCAAGGTTACTCATCAAGCCCATAGCTCATATGGAAAAACATAGTTCGATATTGAATAGACTTACAGCGTCTAGGTCGAGCACTCTAGCTCTTCATAACATTCAAGTCAAGTGCTTTATATCGTCTAAGTTGAGCACTTCAATGCGCAGTTTTTTGGTTTCAGTCTTAGAAGAAGTCCAGTTGATGCAGGTACCCACCAAATAGTTATATTTTCTCTTCTAAAATCTCTCTTTTCTTCTTATTTTTCTCCTGGGTTTTCACTTTTTCAGTTTCTTTCAGGAGTTCTAGTTTTTTTTCGGTCAGGTGCCTCACACCCAAAGTTCAACAAGTCTGGTACAAAAAGCCTTGGATCTAGGGATTTAATCTGCATGGCTTTCCACCCAAATAGTTAAGAGAAACCACAGAGTCAATTTCCCCTAATCTTGAACAAACAATTGTCCAATAACACGCCGCTTTGCTACTCAATATGTCAAATTATCTTCAAACATAATTCACAGGTTACAGAAACGATGATTCTTTATCGAACCAAAAAGAAAGTCACTTAACTAATTTCTCATAATAGCGTATAATTGTCACAGCGCACCAGTAAGACGCAGCAAATCCAACAGGTGAGGGGAAAGATTCTCAAATAAGCCCTTTACTTGAGAAAAGTGCCCTAAATTATTACGACATTTACCTTGACATGCACAACTCAATTCCGAAATCCCTAATCAAAACTTTTTAGGACAAACTAATCACATGCGCACAAACTAATTGCTGGTTGCACTCTTTCATCGACAAATCTAATTTAAGTATCAACACTATCTATCAATCAAAAACAATTAAACCATAAAATCACCACAATTTACAATGCTAACAAACAAAAAGATAGTAACTGTGCCAATCAAATTAAAGAGGAAATAGAAATCATACTCTAAGAGGGGAAGAATTAGGTTTAGAATCAACAGAATTCCAAGCCTTAACAGCAGCGGCAGGACTAGGAGTAGTATTAGGAGAATCCGACTGAAGAGAAGCAGCAGGTCGATGAATTGGCTGAAAATCGTAACTAGGCAAAATACAATCCTTGTTGTTCTTGGTTGATGATCCGCCATTATCAGACTCTTCTTCGGACTGAGGATTCATCAGATCCATGAAATCGTTGGGATTGTTATTGTTGAGATCAGTGCTTTTGGATCGAGATAAATCCATAATCTGCTTGTCCATAAACTTTGACGCATTCATCTACAGACTGTTATGATCAACTCTCAAGTCTCAACTCACTCGATTTTTATGTTTTAACTTTTTTTTTAAATTATGTTAATTTAATTTTAATAATACGCTGTTTTTTTTTTGTTGAGAAGTCCAAATTTTTTTTGAGCAAATCTAGATAATTCAGGAATATTTGAAAAAAAAATTATTTAAAATAAATTTCCAAAAATTTTTGAGCAAATCTAGATATTAAAAAAAAGTTGAGGAGTCAAATTTTTTTTTTTAGCAAATCGTAACGACGACAACTCATATCTTCAGAGAAGAGTACGGTCAGGCTCGAGAAAGTTCTTCAGAGAGAGAAAAACCTATAACTTACGAACAAAATAAGTAGACTACGTACAGAAAGTACCGGATAATTTTTTTTTCCAAAAGCTACCTAAAAAAAAATTGTCAAAAAATATCTATCAAAAGTTTTTATTTTCCAAAGAATACATTTAACGTTTTCCTTCAGTTGACCGTTAAATATAACAGTTGATTGGTCAAAATTGAAAATTCTTCTTTCTTATCTTCAAATTCTTTTCCAATTCGATTTCCTCATTATCTTCATCCGCTACTTTTTACCCAAAAATCGAAATTAATTTGGAAAAAAACTTGAAGAGGCGGAAGAAGAATTTTAGATTTTGACCATACAACTGTTATATTTGATGGTTAATTGAAGAAAAGTGTTACTTGGTACTCTTGGGGAAAGAGTAAATTTTGTTATGTATTTTTGGCAAAACTTTTTTATTAGGTATTTTTTGAAAAAAAAAATTAGGGAAATTTCATAGTATACCACTGAGTTTCTTCATAATCATACATCATACATTATAATAAAAAGCTTGGAAAAATTCAAGTGTTAATTTTTAAGAGAACTTGCCAAAATTCACTTATTGATTAAAGACTAATGATATGACAATTGATCTTGAACAATATATCATATCATACATCATAAATTATACATTATAATAAAAAGCTTGGAAGATTCCAAGTGTCAATGTTTAAGAGAACTTGTCAAAATTCACTTATTGACTAAAGACTAATAATACAATAATTGATCTTGAACAATATATCTACTATACTATTTAAAGGTGTTCATTCGGGTTATCGGGTCGGTTTCGGACGACTGTAATTCGGTTCGGTCGGAATTTGAATCGGTAAATTTTCGGTTGTATGCAGCAACGGGTCATACTCGGGTCGGATCGGTTAGTTACGGGTCGGTTTAACAATGGTTGTTCACGTTATCGAGTTCACACCGGTTTGTTATCGGTTGAAATTCGAGTCGCGTGCCAATCGAGCTCGGGTTGTCATCGGTTTAAAATTAGTTCGGTTTTATCGGGCACAAATCGGGTTCGAGCTTTATTTTTCAGGTAGTTATCGGTTACGGACAACTATGGATCGGGTCAATATCGAAATAAGTTAATAGTCAGATTTTTAATTGATATATATTATTCATTTACTTACAAAAATAATTACCGATTGTTTTATCGAATATGGCTGATCAATTTATTTCAATTAGTTCATAACAATAACAATGCATCATGTTGCTACTTTTGATAATCGATTGAATATTAAAGCTCGATAATCGAAATTCAATCTGTTTGGATAAATTAAAAGACTATAAGACTAATCTAAACTATCTTATAGAATATAGACTATTAGCCTATTACATACTTAGACTTATAACATAAGTGTTATTAACTTATTGAGTACTCTAACCTAATAGTCTCTCCAATTCAGAGTAATTGTCTCGATTTATTTTTAGGCTAGTAATTAAAATATATTAAAATATATTAAATAGAGGGATATTTATGAAAATTCCAAATGAGACATTTGTTCTTAATTAAAGGGAGTACAAGCTATTCGAATATGATCTATTACACTAATTATCGATCGTATTTCAAAGTTTAATAATCAAAACTTATTCTAATAAAGTGAATTAGATTAATCAAAAAATCATAACTACCTGATATGATATTATGTATTTATACTTATTAGTGACCTTGAATACTTTAAACTAATAAATCTATTACATTAATAATTAATCATATGTAATTTAAAGCTTAATAATGTTCGAAACTAGATCTATTTGGAGTTAATGAAACTAATACAAACTATCTTATAGTTATAGACTATCATTGACAGTTAACTCAACGTTAATACTAATAGTGATCTTAAATACTTATACTCTAAAGTAATTTATAAGCTATTAATAATCGAACGTAATTCAAAGTTCACTTAACGTAATTCGATCTATTATAGTAAATGAAACTAATATTTCACCTTTTTTATTACTTTGAATTAAATAGCCTAAATTATGTTGATCAAATTCATAATAAAAATATTTAATATTTGATAATACAATATTACTCAAATAAATTATTTTAGATAACTAATTGCCCAATTTGATAATACATTACTTAATTGATACATCAATTATTCTAAGTCGTTGATCTTTGTATATAGACGTGTGAGATCTTACCATATCAGCAATCCATGAGTTGTACTTGCACAAAAGGTTATTGGTTATTAAGATAGCACACGGATAAGGTATTTGAGGCGTTGGATTTTTAATGCAGATCAACGACCAAGATTCAAGAACTAACAATCAGTCACTCACACTATCACAAGATTCACAACACAAACCCTAAAAAATTTCTGTCAGGGCCTTCTTCCCCGTTGCTGCTGCTGCTCTTCCTTAATTCCAAAATTGCTGCTCTTCCCCGCGCCAACTCGCCTTCTTCTCCCGTTACTGCTGCTGGCTGCTGGTCTCCATCTTCTCCTGCGCCATCTTCTTCTCAAGGTTTGTTTCTTTCATGGCCTTCTTCTCCCATGTTGCTTTGATTTATGTTTCGTTAATTTGGCTTTGTGTTCTTTGATTGATGAGTACTTGTTGGAGTTGGTGTGACTTTGAGTCCACCATTCTTGAGTTTGATCATGTGTGATGGTGTTTGTCTGTTTGACATGTGTGGATGTAAGTGTATGATGATGAAGGAGACCCAAGAACTTGATGATACAAACAACAGCAGCTACACATCAATTTGAAGGCTGCTCGACCTGCTGCACCATGGCTCGATGCTTCTAGAGACTTTGTGGACCTGCAGCTCGACTCTGATGGAACCGCTCGACCAGGCCTCATCTTGCTCGACCTGGTCGAGCGATGACCAGCGAAGGGGCTCTTTCTTTAGAAGGGGCTCGACCCAGGCCTCATTTTGTCTTTCCATTATAATTTTCTAATCTTATTTTTAGTTCTTTAAAAAGTGATAGATAGACCCCAAGATTATCCCCATTTTTGTATTTTATTTGATTGAATTTGTTGATTGTATTTCTCTTGTGGCTTTAATTGCTTGTTGTTTCTATTATATGATTGTTGATTTGGGGTTTTAATGATTGTTTTTTTGCTGTGAATTATTTAATTCTATTTCCATGGTAAGTTTGATTTCTGTTTGTACCTATTAATTGAGCAACCCTCAAGCTTCTTCAATGGAGTAAATCTTATTTAAAGAGTACTCCCCCTCTTTCTGTAAACCTTCCCCACACTACACCATATTCCATTTTATTTATGTGATTGAGTTGTTTTCATGGATTAAGTAGTCATATAGTGATAATTGGATAAAAATAATAGACTATATAGTTCTATGGATTAAGTAGTCATATGATGATGATGATGATGATGATGACGACTTTGTTTGTTGTAAATGGGTTTTGAAATAATTCATTGGGTTATTTTTTAATACTTTATTGGTTTTGAAAATTTGCTACAATAAATTAAGGAGCTTTTTGGATGAGGGGTTGATATGTTGTCATTCTTAATTGTGGGAAGATGAATGCTAATGAGGCAAATGAAGCTAATGGTTTTGAATTTGACAATATTTTTAACACGGGTATTTTGTTAATCTAATGGTTCAAGTACCTTATAAGTTATATCAATATGTTTTGTGTACTTTATCATTGTTTGCGATTGTGTTAATATTGAGATAGATTACTAACATGTGTATTATATTTATTGAAATTAACAGCGTTTGAAGAGTTACAAATGATTGAACAACAACGACAAGATGAGTTACTAAGATCCCAACAAACTAGTGCATCCACTCCAAGGAATGTGAACCCGAACCCTAGACAAGTTGTCCAACGTCCAATTCGTCCACCAAAGCGTGCAAAAACTAGTAGTGGAAGTGGTGGAGTTTCTTTAGCTGGAGGTCGAAGGCAAACTAGAACTGAGTTTCAAGAGGATATTGTAGGGCTTGGAAAGCGTACCTCACCAGTTTGGGATCATTTTACCATAGTGCCAGAGAAGGATGAAAACGATGTTGTTATTTCATTACACGCTATTTGTCGCCATTGTAAGAATACTGACTATAGAGCTGAAGGTCACTATGGAACCTCCAATTGTAGAAATCACCTTAAGAGTTGTGAATTTTACCAAGAATGGCTTGCTAAAATGGTGATCTCATTGGTGATTTTAACCAGAGAAAATATTGTTCTCTTTTTGCAGAGGCCATTATGTACCATGGATATCCCTTAAGCATGGTTGAGCACAAACTTACAAGGAAGTTGCATCGTTACTTGAATCCAAAGGTGAAGAACATATCTAGATCCACAATTACTCGATGGTGCATGAGGAAAAACTCTAAGTTGAGGAAGATGTTATTTGAAACTTTACAGGATTTACATAGCAAGGTGTCTTTGACATGTGACATTTGGACAGCTTGCACATCTCGTGGATACTTGACTTTAACGGCTCATTATATTGACAAAGATTGGTGTTTGAAGTCGAAAGTTCTCAATTTTCGTCATTTCCCTCCCCCCACACTGGTCATGCGATTTATGAGCTTGTTTATGCAATGTTTAAGGATTGGGGTCTTGAATCAAAGGTTATGTGCATGACTGTTGACAATGCAACCAATAATGATTCCATGATCCCCTTGTTACAAGAATGTTTAAATGGTCATTCATCTTTTCCATGTGATGGTGCACATTTTCATATTCGTTGTGCGACGCATATTTTGAATTTGATTGTTAAAGATGGATTAAAAGCAATTGACCCCGCTGTCAAACTTGTGCGTGATAATGTCAAGTACATTGATTCATCCGAGGCAAGGATGAATAGGTTTAGAGATTTTGTATCTCAGATAGAAAAACCTTCTTCGCTAAAATTGTGGTTGGATATTGTAACGAGATGGAACTCTACGTATCTAATGTTGAAGCGAGCTCTTCACTATAGAGTTGCGATGAATCGCTTTGGTAGTACTGAGCCTGACTACACCTTCAAGCTCACTGATCGCGAGTGGGAATCAGTTGAAAACATGGCTTCTATTCTTGAACCTTTCTATGAAATGACTAATCTTTTCTCTGGGTCAGATTATCCCACTGCAAATCTATATTTTGAACAAGTTTGTAAGTCAAAATACCACCTGCGACGTGCTTTTGAAAGTGAGGATACTTGCATTAGAGAGATGGGAAATGAGATGTTTGAGAAGTTGGAGAAATATTGGGGGGAGTCCTCTTTAATTTTGTCGATTGCTGCGGTGTTTGACCCTAGGCATAAGATTCCATATCTAAAACATCATTTTAGAAAGGTTTATCAATCTGAGGATGAGGTTTATCAACAAATTGAGAGGGTTCGCACTGGACTTGTCAATCTTTTTAATGATTACAAGTCTAAACTTACTTTATCGACTAAAGCTCATCAAGCTTCTGCATCTGAAGATCGGGCATCAGTTGGTACATGCTCTCGTGATTTTGATGGCTATGAGGTATGTATTACTTAATTTATTATTATTAATATTTATTTCAATATGTTTGTCTTTCCATTATAATATTTATACCATTAACAAGTTTCATATGTTTTATCGTTTGTTTACAGAGTTTTGAAAGTTCTCAAGAAGCACGTTTTTCTTCAAATATTATATTAGAAGTGGAAAAATATCTTGAATCACCTTTGCACATGCATGGTGATTCCAAATTTGATATTTTGTTGTATTGGAAAGACCAACAAGCTACTTATCCAATTATGTCTAAAATAGCTAAAGACATATTGGCTATCCCAATAACCACAGTTGCATCCGAATCAACCTTTTCTATGGGAGGAAGAATCTGCTTTTATCAAGACATGTTGAAGCCTTGATTTTAACTCGTAATTGGTTGTTTGGATATGAAGAAGAACCTGATGAAGTAGAATTAAATGTTGGCAATGACTTAGTCCCCGATGCAGAATCTCATGCTAAGGGAGATCAGGGTCCAAGTGGATCCTCATCATTAGAATCTAGTACGTATTTTATTTTTTAAATTAAGGTTAGTTGATTATCAAATTTTATCATAACTCGTGTTTTGTGTACTTTATGTACTCAGTTATGGATTGTTCACTTGATTGTTGCCATCCAAGTGATGTTGGTTCTTACGGATCTGAATGTGAGTCAAATTGAAACACGGAATCTAGACACAAGTAATTTAACCTTACAAGCCACGTGGAAACTTGATAGCCATTGGGTTGGGTGAATGTTATCCATGACTCTTAGTTTTATAAGCAACTTTCTAATAGCCTTATTTACTTGGGACTAGGCAATTAGAGATGTTTCCTTTGCTATGATTCATGTTGGTAGCTTTGCCTGAGTCTTTCATAACGTTTTCTTGCTGAAAATGTGACTATTATTGACCTTGAGAGGCATTACAATGATCTCACTGGAGTTGGAACTTGATATTCTGGTAGCAAAGTTTTAGGCGTTTATTTTTTTATATCTTTCTTATAAAATTTAATTATTTTCTTTTAATACTTTTTTTGTTTGTTTTTGTTCAAGATTGAAATGTTGTACCACAAGCAAAGCAGCAGTACATGAGAGATTTTGGTGCTCGTTGTCGACTTTTATGTTTCATTTTGGAGAAAGTGTTTTGTGGTGGACTGTGGACATGCTCACGTACATCTGATGGATGATACTTTTGTGGTGGATATATAGCTATTTATAGTTGTTGATTGAATGCTAATTTTTGGGGTTAAGACTTGATATTTGTATATTTAAATTTGGTGGATGTATAAGTAATGGATGTAAATTTTTGGGGTTAAAACTTAATATTTGTATATTTGAATTAGGTGGATGTACAAGTGATGGATGTAAATTTTTGGGGTTTAATGCTTGAACAATTGGTGGATTACTAACATGAAATATGTAATTAGCAATAAAAACCAAGAAAAGTCTAGGTGGAAGTATTGAAGAAACTTTTAAGTTTTTGTATTGTTCCTCTTCAATATGTTTCTAAGGTTTTTGTAATGTGCTTATTTGTTTATAGTGGATATCAATATCAAGGGAAATCTTATTTATTTATAGATAATCTTGTTTACAAAGCTAAAATTAGGTGAAAAATTGATTCGGATTTATAACAGTTCGATTAATATTTGGTTCGGGTCTGTATCAGTTCGGGTAATAAACAGTTCGATCTTAATCAGTTTTAGTCGGGTTGCACTCGGTTTCGTGCATAAATCAGGTCGGATTTGACTCGGGTCGATCACTGTTGCGTTCGGGTAACATCGGTTAATGTTTATATGTCGGTTATAAAATTCGGTTGCAGTTCGAGTTCAGATTTCCCTTTTTCGGTTGTCAATCGATTCGGGTACAACTTCGGTTTGGGTATTATCGGTTTGATAAACCTAAAAAAGGAACACATTTTCGGGTCGGTTTATTTTCAGTTTCGGGTCGGGTCACTTTTGGACAGCTCTAATACTATTAAAGTATCTTTTGACTAACATTTATTTATAGTAATCTGAGTAAATTAAAGAATATAATATCATACATTATAATAAAAAGTTTGGAAAATTCCAAGTGTCAATTTTTAAGAGAACTTGCCAAAATTCACTTATTGTCTAAAGACTGATGATATGGCAATTGATCGTGAATAATATATCTACTATTAAAGTATCTTTTGACTAACATTTATTTATAGTTAATTTGAGTAAATTAAAGAATATAATATATTGTTGAAAATTTTTATAATTACAAAGTTAATTTATACATATAACAGTCAAAATTGAGTGTTTCTACTGCATAATATTTCTAGCTTTTTTTAATATCATATGTTTATATGTGTTGATGTTTAAAAAAATTGTGCATTGCACGGGGTTCTACAGTAGTTTATTACTCCCTCCGATTCACTTGTGTTGTTCCATTTCTTTATTTGGCAAATTCATATCAATTGTCTCATTTCTTTTTTTGTCTATCTTTTTTTACCTAAATACCCCCACTTTTCCAATTCCCAATACCCCACTACCACCTTTACAATTAATTTAATCCAATTAAAACTCCACTTTTTCAATTCTCAATAACCAACTACCACCTTTACAATTAATTTAATCAATTAAAATATCCCACCATTCCACTCTTAAAAACCGTGCCCAACCAAATGGGACAACACAAGTGAATTGGAGGGAGTATATACCACATCAAATGTTGTAGAGATCACCATATACCATTGAGTTTTAGTTCGTTAGCACAGCATACCATTAATGACAAATTCTGTTAGTCTGTCGTTTGTGGTAATTATTAATTAACCATATGCCATTACTTTTTGTTTTTTTTTTGCGTCAAATATCATTTTTTTTAAAAGTAGTGATATACCATTACTTTTTTGTTTTTTTTTTTTTTGCGTCAAATGCCATTTTTGATTGTGGTAATTATTAATTCACCATAAACTTTTATCATTGATAGGATGAGGGTAAGTTTCTTCTTTGTCTTTAATTTGAGATTATGAAGTTGTGTACTAACTTAGTCGTGTTTTTCTTAGGGGGTTGAATCAGCATTGTTTGAGGTGTTCCCAAGAGCTACCAGGAGAGTATGCTGCTAACATTTGTACTCAAATTTCAAGGCTGCAGGATGAAGTGGGACAACATTTCATATGCTATTTTGGATTGCTGCAAATGCCAACAATGAGTATAAGTTTGTAAAAGTTATATCCAAGATAAAATAGTATGATGCAGGCAGCAGCAGCATATGATTATCTCACATAGGTAGAAGAACTGTGGAGTGTGCACATGTTTGACAGGACAATTTGTTGTGATTATAACACAACAAACTTCGTAGAGTCATTCAATGCAACAACAAGGGCCAATAAAGACAAAGTTGTGTTGACATTGCTGGAGCCTGAAAGGTAAATTTGTGTTTGATGAGAAAATTTTAATTAACCGCAAGCGCACGGTGTACGCGTAGTGCGGGTCGAACACAAGGAGGCTAGATAATTCTAAATTGTATGTTTTATGATAAACAAGACTCAATAACATCAAACACTAAAGACCAGAGGGGTCTTTGAGGGTGTGCAAGATGATCGACCGCACAGGGCCCCTCTTTCTCCAGTATATGAAAAAGTTAATAAAAAAAAAGAAATATGCTAAATTTATTAATAAAATAAATATATTTACTATAATTAAGGCGCAAAATATTAGTTTTGCACAGGGCCCCCAAATTGTTCAAGACGGCTCTGCTAAAGACTCTACTTCCCCATCATCAATAAAGATGTTATGAAGTGCAAAATTTTCACCAAGTGATTCCCCTACATCCTCACCAGTATGACTCTTATGGATGAATTAAGATCCTTATTACTACTGACATTTAAATTCATAATTTCAACTTCTTGCTCAAAGGCTTGAGCACAAAGATTCAAAAATTCCTTTGGCAAGGTTTCAACATAAGAATCATTAACACAAGTCATATCCAAAGATTCACACACCATTACAGAAGGAACAATAAATGAGCTATCACAAGATAAATCAATAGGCAAGTCAGAGTTATTAAGATTATCACCTTGTTCGATTGGTAAGTACAACTCACCCACATTACCCTTTGAAGTACCCTTTGAAGAAAGGGAATCATCAAGCTCAATTGTTGCGTCACTTGTTTTCTTATTGTTCATCACCATCTGATCGATAATTGCTTGAATACGAGCACAACTAGATGATTGCTCAGCAATATGTTCATTCACTATTGCCTTTAGCTCGTTCATCGTTGATTTTATGCTAGAATGAGATTTTTGACATTGTTCATCCTGTAAACACTGAGCAGACATATTGCAAAACAAGTCCCAACGATAACTGCCATCCATGTCGAGTATCTGACCATTGCCCATATAGTTGGCTAGACTCCAAGACTCGGGGTTTAACCCCTCTAATATCACATGGCCTAGATCCTCATAGTTAAAAGTGTAACTATAAGAGCACGAATATTGCACATAATCTTGAAATCTAGAGAAATATGCATGAAATTGATCATCTTCATATTGTGAAAAAGAGAATATAGCCATGCATAGCACAAAAGTATCACGAAAAGTTATCAACTAAACAAATAAATTATACATCGCCTCCACGAATAGTATCTTCGATCTCTAGGTGGAATCGGTCAAGAGATCGAGCTCGCCTATGCATGCAAGAGGTCAAGGAAAGGGGATAACAAGCAAGTGTCTATGTAAATCAATCAACAAAACAAATAAAATTCAGCGTCGCCTCCCCGGCAACGGCGCCAAAAACTTGATGAGCAAATTTTAATTAACCGCAAGCGCACGGTGTACGCGTAGTGCGGGTCGAACACAAGGAGGCTAGATAATTCTAAATTGTATGTTGTATGATAAACAAGACAAGGGATAAACAAATGATATGGGTTTTATATCTAATCCTAAGACGCAAGGAACTAAAACAAGTATAAAAATGGTGTCAAAGCAAAATATGACAAACACTAGGGCTTTTGGGCATCACCTAGTTCTAACATGGAATTCAGTCACTTTCATGATTGTATGAAATCGAGTCATCGGCATAATTGAACTTGATCTAATGAATCTCAAGCTTCCGCTCTATTGATTAATATCGGTTTAAGACCAACTAGTATTAATCCTCAAACTTCCGTTCTATTGGTTAAACTAGAAGGAATTTAACTCAAATATATCTCAATCCTAAGTTGAACCAAATGTCAAACTTCCGTTTTATTGAAAAGGTCAACAAAGATGTTTAAATCAAAATTCATTAAGCATAGGTTCAATCATAGACTCAAATCGCACACAATCAATCGATAAAATATCAATTCATACTTCGAATTAGGGATTTTACCCTAACCCTAGATGAGAAAACTACTCACTATTCATAATCATGAAAAACATGCAACAAACAACAATTAACAACAAAAAACGAAGCAAGAACAAATGGAAACTTACAATTCTTGAAGAGAACATAAATTGAAATACCAAATCCTATTGCAAAATATGATGTTCAACAAAGAAAGCTTTGAAAATCTTCAAGAAACTGAAAGTACGATGCAAGAAAATGAAATTACAACAATGAAAACTACTAAGAACTTGAGAGAAAAAACTTAAAGAAAACAAAAATAATAAAATGGTCAAAAATGCATTCTGACGGAAAAGTGACGAGCGTCACTTTTCAGGCGACGAGTCGCCGCTCACTGTCTGCCTGGCGAACTTTGAATGGCCGCCATTTCTTGCACGATTATCGGATATGGACATATAATATACCGTTGGAAAGCTCTTGAAGTCTACTTTCTAATGCCACAAACCTTGCATCAATTTGATCTCTATATCAAAATTTATAACCAAAAGAGTGAGCATGTATCAAATTTCACTTTCAAACTTTTGTCTTTTAAGCACTTTTTCATTCTTTTCTCTTTTGCCCATCTTCATTGTCAAACATCTTCGAATGAGCAACGATCTCTTCACATATTATAGGGGTCTTAGGCTATTTCTCCAAACCTTCACCCTCTTATAACTCCGGAACCTAACAAAAACCCCCAATTTTGCCTCATATATCACATAAAACACAAAATCAACCTCATGAGACAAAATTTGCAACAAAACACTAATAACACGCATAATACCCGCTAAAACTTCATATAAGGAGCATAAAGTCGATGCGGATAAGTGCAAATAATTGCACTTATCAGTGTTCATGTTTAGAACATTTAAATGCAAATAAATTATTGTTGCTTATTGCGTTTTTTTTTTTTTTGAATAATTAAGCTGGCAGGAATTGGTGCATGAAAAGGATGGGTTCCAGGTTCGATAAAGCAGTGGACATGAAATTTTTTTTGTGTGACACTTGGTTTGTATGACACTTTTTTTTGTTTACCACTTGGTTTGGATGACACTTCTTTTGTTTATCACTATATTTTAAAAAAATGGTATTTGACGCAAAAAAACAAAAAAATAATGGTATATGGTGAGTTAATAATTACCACAAACAGCAGACTAACGGAATTTTTAATAAATGGTATTTTGTGCTAACAGACTAAAACTCAATGGTATATTGTGATCTACAACATTTGATGTTGTATATGGTGAATTATGAAGAAATACATTGGTATATCATGAAACTTCCGAAAATTTTATTAGGTACTTTTTGACAATTTTTCCTTACATTAATTAAAATTTTAAGTATTAAAGGTAAGTTTTAGCTAACGTACTAAAACTCATGGTATATCATGAATTTGCCGAATTCTCCTTTTACTTGTCCAACGATCAATTGGGAGTCTGAAAACTCTAATAAGATTCTTGCCCCTGCTTCGTAGCAAATGGTGAGCCCTAAGATAATGAGATAATGAGTATTCCAACGCCACTAGCTACTTTGGTAGATGATCTGTCAACGTACACCTTCCATTCCGTGCTTTCATGATAACTCTTTAGATAAAACTTACCTTTGTACTTAAAATTTTAATTAATGTAAGGAAAAATTGTCAAAAAGTACCTAATAAAATTTTCGGAAATTTCATGATATACCAATGAGTTTCTTCATAATTCACCGTGTACAACATCAAATGTTTTAATTCATGATATACCATGAGTTTTAGTACGTTTGCACATAATACCATTAATGATAATTTCCGTTAGTCTGTCGTTTGTGGTAAATTATTAATTCACCATATACCATTACTTCTTTTTTTTTGCATCAAATACCATTTTTTAAAAAATATAACCGTTAGAATTGTAATAAACAAAAGAAGTGTAATACAAACCAAGTAGTTAATTCTAGGGAGTTTTTCAAGTAAAACTCAGGATAAAATTTCAAGAGATTCACAAATCTGAATAAAAGCAGAAAAATCCAAAACAATAAACACTAATAAAAACACCAAATAAGTCTTCAAAGTGGTCAAGGAATTGGGAGAAACACCAAGAGATCCACAAATCTAAATCAAGCTAGTAACAATAGCAAAGACAATTTAAGTTAAAAGGTATTCCTTGACTGTTCAGACAAAATTGCAAAACTTGAACTGAAACAATCAATTTAAGAATATCTATAAGCTAAGATTATCTAATTGATAGTTTTATCATGGGTAAGGTCGGATACATCGGACCCTTCCAAACTCCACCTTAGGTGGGAGCCACTTAATGGCAGTGGGTAAAATAAAATGTTGTAGTTGTTGTCTATAAGCTACGATTTGCTCAGTCTTAAGCTCCACAGTTTGCACAGAACAACGTCCAAAAATAAGTTCAAATTGATTTGTCAAACACACAAAGTGTTTGGTGGTCAAGCATTAGTAGATGCATATCGGAAAGACAATAAGACCAGTCTCATATACAAGAACAATTATATAAAAAAAAGAAACCAGAGGTACTACTGTACTACCCAATAGGCAATGAAGTAATGTAGATATGAAAGGTAGATCAGGAGATGGGTCGAAGGTACCGACTTGAATCACAAAGATGACACAACGTGATTTTGTTTATCACAAAGTTAACTACTTGGTTTGTATGACTCATCTTTTGTTTATCACAATTCCAGCGGCTATATTTTTAAAAAAAATGGTATTTGACACAAAAAAGTAATGATATATGGTAAATTAATAATTTACCACAAACGACAGACTAACGAAAGTTGTCATTAATGGTATTCTGTGCTTATGTACTAAAAGTCAATGGTATATGGTGAAGTAAAACATTTCGTGTGGTATACGATGAATTATGAAGAAGCTCAGTGGTATATCATAAAATTTGCGTATAAAATATTTCATCTAATTTAAAGAATTTCAACATTATACATATTAATTTTGTTGAACAATGGCAAATGACATGTTCTAAGAGCTCTATCATGTGTTTTAATTTTATTGAGAATGACTAAATTATTGGATTCTATAGACCCTAAGTTTGTAAATATCTTAATTTTGAGTTTTACAAAATCATTTATTACACAAAAATATCTACTTTTGCACAGAATATGTAATTAGTAAATATTTATCAATCAACTAATAATTATGTTGTTATAAAAACTTATATAAATTTTTATATAAATTTATTAATATTATAATGTTATAATCATGCAATTGCATCTTTTCTTTAAAATTTATATTTATAGGTATATCTATACTAACAAACTTCGTGCATTGCACGAGTTTGTCTACTAATAAAAATGCTGGGAAATGACAAACACGGGGAGAGCCAAGGGCGCTCACCCGCCTGCATTTGAGGGCTTTCACCTAATTTGTAAAAAAATATAGTTATCAAGGATTAGTCCAACAACTTATCCTCAAAGATTGTGACAAGTGCATCTACCATCTAAGCTAAACATTATTATTGATTATCTTTGTAATGATTAATTATGTCTGTAACATTCGAGAAATTTATTCGAAAATTTAAATTAAAAATTAATAAATAAATAAAATGTCTATAATGCAAACATGTTGGATTAATAAGACTAGTGAAATAATTATAGTTAACTAGTATAAAACCCCGTGCAATGCACGGAATTCTTAGTACGAAGATGTATATAAATATATTTTTAAAAAACATGCAGTAATAATTTATAATTAAATATACCATATAAAGCTGAAATAATAAATAATAATTGTTTAAATAGTGTAATATGAAATTTTATGTGTTATAAATTGAAATAGTTTGTAGATGAATAAAATAAATAACTGGTTGATTAATTAATTTTATTAGTACCTATTGGTGTATGATTTTTGTTCTTCCCAAACGGGTCATCTCAAGAGGTAATACTATTTGTCAAGATTTTATTTGGCATGTCAGCCCCAGAAAATCTCAATTGGTAGCATCTGTGTTGTGAGAAAAAAGATGGTGGCCTTAGTATCAGGAATCTTGAGAAATGGAATCTTGTGGCTATTGGTAAACTCTCGTGGCATATCTATCAAGTGCATGAACCACTTTAAATGCGATGGGTGCATGGCGTATATACTAAGATGGGGTGTTTGGATGTTGTTTGATCCTCCAGCAACAGCCAGTTGGGCTCTGCGGAAGAGTTGCAACACCAAATATGTCCTGGCTCAATGAACTCAGAGGGATGCATCATATTGCTGATGTTTACAAACAATTTGTGCTCAGGGGTACTCGTGTCTTCTGGTCTCACTTTGTCTGGCATAGATCTTCTATCCCTAAGGAACATTTCATTATTTGGCTTGCCCTTCAGAACAAGCTTAAGACTCGAGATAATATGATGAGTTTAGGATGTTAATCTTCAAACTGATTGAATTTTAATCATTTTTAATTTTATGGGTATTTGAATCCATCTTTAAATGATTTATTTATGTTGAAACGAGTGGTTGATTTTTTAGTTGAGGAGAAAAATTAGGAAAGGTTTGAGATAATATTTTCTTTAGATGTTCTTTGATATGTAGGTTGAATTTATATTTCTCTTAAAAGTTGAGTCATGCACCGCACCGTTACTTACAATGTTTTGAATAAGATTTCTTTGGAAATTTTGTCTTCTCTATCAATATTGAACTCAAAGTGTAACATGGGGTGTGTGTATAAGCACGTGCTCCCACAACTTACTGACAACTTTAAAAGTAAACTTGAAAATAGTTGGGAATAATATTTATTTTCAAAGTTAGCTTCAAGTATGTTTAATACTACAATGCTGGGATTTTATAATGAAAACGTATCCATCACCATTTTATGACAAGGAAACATATAACGCCATTTTTACATTTTAATTAATTAATTTCATTTAAGTATATGTTCAAACAAACATTTTATTTTTTTTTACTAATTTAGAAAAATAGATTAAAAAAATTAAAATAAATTAACCAATGAGTTGTAAAAGAAGATGCATCATATCCAACTCAAAAATAGTGTATAAATAGGTTGTTGTCAATGTTAGGCATTTCAATAATATCAATCAAAAATCTAGTAGGATAAAGAAAATTCATGTTAATGACATAGGCATATAACTTTAAATCATTATATCGGTAGATTTAGACGTACAATCTTGATAAAACTTTTAAAGTATTTTTAAAAACTAATTAGAATTACTATTCACATCCTTTCCTCATGTCTAATCAAATTTACAGAGTAAAATATCTGTTTTATGTGCCAATTAGTACACTTTAAAAATAATAATAATATATTCTATATGAATCAAGAAAAACAAAATAGAGACACAAATCTTTTAAAAACAAAAAAAAAAGGTAATATCCATGCATAGTTGTGGTGGTGGAAAAGACGTCACCTTCTTTCCTAATTGCTTCAACTATATTTCCCTTTCTTGTTCAAATTTATAATCAATTTTTTTTTCTTCATATAATTTCAAATTTTAATTTCTATTATATTTTCCTTTCATTTGGTCATTTCTTATAAATCCCCACATCTTTAACATGTTGTAATTCCATCGTCTTCACATTAAATTTACAATTTTTTCCGAGTAATTTAACCTATATTATAAAGACATCATTGTGTTTCAAGGAAGCTTCATAAAAGTTAATAAGGTTATTCTCATACTTTTTTCTCATAACTCCATATCTTAAACTACTTTGATATGTGTTTTACATTATATTTTGTTATTTATTATGATCATATTTTAATTTATAAATATAACGAATTGCTATCTAACTTAATAGGACCTCAGAGTTTTTTTAATTGTTTACAAATGCTACAATATTGAAATAAAATGATGAGAAAAAAAAATTTAAAAAAGAAAACAAATTCAATAAGAAATTTGTTTTATTTTAAAATTATAAGCTTAAAATATCTATTATAATGCAGGTTAAATTCTTTCTAGCTTAATAGAATCTCAAAGTTTTTTTTAATTGATTAACAAATGCTACAATTTGAAATAAAATAATGAGAAAAAATAATATTAAAAAAAATTCAATAGGAAATTTGTTTTCATTTTTTAGAGAAAGAATGTTGTTTATTTTTAAATTTAAATTAAAATCTTTATTATAAATGCAGGTTTAAATTCTTTTTAAAAACAAATAATGCCTAGAGGAAATAAAGGACAAGTCATCACACATCCAGAGGAACTCAAGGGGCAATGCGAACCCTAACAAATTTAAAAACCTAAAGCAGATCCTTTTCAGGTTCTCCATCTGGAAAATAAATACAGAACTCAAAAAATAAAAGTATTGGAGGAAATGTCGAAAACCTAAGAGGAAGCCATATATTAGGACCTATTTACTCAAGAAAGCTCGAAATGTAATCTCATTTGGGGATAATCCAAAAAGGGCACTTGAACTTGCCCTTCGGCAAAAAACATCATTTGAGAATTGTGCTATGAAGAATCAAAGCTTGGATTATGTAATGTGTCTACATCTTTTGGCTTCAATTTACTGTAATGCGAATCAATATCAGGAAGCAATTCCTCTTCTCGAATCTTCAATTGAAGTTCCTAACATAGATCTTGGTAAAAATCCATGCCCTAGCTAAATTTGTTGGATACATGCGATTAGGTGATATCTATGCGATTATGAGTCAAATCGGAAGGCAATTTCGGTTTTATAAGATTGCTTTACAGATTCAAACAAATGTTTTAGGAGATAAAGATCCTCGCGTAGGAGAAACTTGTCGATATGTAGCAGAGGCTTATATACAAGCATTTGATTTTGATTGAAGGCCGAAAATATGTGTAAGATGGCTCTGAATATCCGTGCAAGTAAATGGATGTCCGTCTCTCAATCAAGAAGCTTGCCGCATAGAAGGGTTATTAGGGCCTAAATATATGATTCAAAGGGAGATTATGATGCATCTCTTGAACAATATGGTTTAGCGATCACGGCATTACGCTGGCAATGGACTGGAATTAGAAATCGCAAGTGTTAATTGTAATATTGGAGATGCTTATTTAGGGTTAGGTCAATACGAAGCGGCGATTCTCTGTTACAAAAAAGCATTGTCTACTTTTACATCGAGCAAAGGCAAGAACGATTCTAGTGTTGCTGCAGTCCTTGTGCGCTTAGGCGAGTTATACAATAACGTCGGAAAATTTGGTGAGTCTAAATCTTACATTGAAAGTGCACTTGAGATTTACAGTAGGGAAACTATGACTACTTGCGACAATGTGGGAGACGTCTCGAATGGCCTTGATTGCTCTTGATCTGCTACAACAGGCAGTTGAGTTGGGAGATAAAGAGGCAACACAAAAGAGCAAGATTGCAGGAATTGAAGCTCAAATAGGGGTGATAAATTATATATTAGGGAATTACATTGATTCTTATAA